>APFE030069192.1:0-13588 GCA_000404065.3 Pinus taeda | reverse complement strand
ATTAAAGAAGAGCTAAGTACAAGTACATCAAATTAAGTAAAAAAACATCACAAGTAGTTATCAAAGTAAGAGAAATCTCCTAATCTAGCTGCCCTTAGATTTTGGCCCTGGCTTGTAGCCTACATTTTGTGTCATCTTGTCTCATTGTTCTTCATTATTTCGTAGTTTTTTGATGATAAAAGAACACTATAACAATCAATTAAAGAAGAGCTAAGTACAAGTACATCAAATTAAGTAAAAAAACATCACAAGTAGTTATCAAAGTAAGAGAAATCTTCTAATCTAGCTGCCCTTAGATTTTTCAACATGGTATTAGAGCTAAGGTGACAAGAAGAAGAAGAAGAGGCAACTTGAAGATCATTGAAGAAGGATACATAAGGGCCGAGCACATGGAGATCATCAAGGAGAACTAAGAAGCATCAAGGCCGTCAAATCATCAAGGAATACAAGGAGCATCAAGAAGGAGTACCCGTCACATCTCAAGGATCACATCATCACAACCCGTGGAAGAAGAGACCTCAAAGACCCTACCTCTCAAGGAAAGAAATATTTAACACTTTTGAAGCATCTTGAAGTCTCCACGTTCTACATTTCTACATCTAAAGGAAGCATTGCCATCATCATCAAAGAAATCAAGAAGGAAGACATTATCAAGGAAGCAACCATCTTCAATTGTCAACATCATCAAGAAGTCATCAAAGTGAAGATATCATCTTCAGGGGAGCATCTTCACTTGAAAAGTAAGTATTATGTATTTTTATGTCTCAATCTACAAACCACATGACTTGATTCTACAAGGAGAACAATAGATTGGTTGGGACCTCGAACTAGCTTGCATGGAAGAAGAGAATTGATCTAATTCTCATAGTGAATGAAGTTAGTGAATATTGTTGAAGAATCTAGGGAAATTAGGTTAATAGGATTCTTCTTATGATGATAACTATTTGTGAGGTACTTTTTACTCTTTCTTATTTGCAAAATCTTCTCTTGTTATTATTATAGTGTGTTTTCTTTACTTCATCAAATAGGTACCAAAACAAAAGAGACAAGAACACAAGATGTTGGCTTTCTGCCAGGGCCAAAACCTCTCACTCTTTGAGAGGAAAACCCACACAAACTTATCAAGATAGAAGATAAAGAGATCATCATATATCATTATCATTAGGAAGAAGCATTGGTAGAATTAGGAGTCATCAAGGTCCTCTATTGGAATCCTCATTAGAAGATTCACCCCTATGTGGAAGAAGCAAGTGTCTCGCAGAAAGTCTACATTCCACCTTGTGTGGGATCCACTGGTTAGAAGGATGAAGTTATGGTGACAAAGAAGTGCAACATGTCAAGTTGGTTGAAGTATTTTCATCTTCAAGCAAGGAAAGGACGCTGCTGGAATGAAGTCTAGATGACCACATAAAGGAAGAGGTATGTCTATATTTGGTAATATATAGATAAAGTCATGTCATCATATAATTGCAGATCGAATGGTTGAATGCTCTATCTCATGAGCATGATGAAAGAAAAATAAACTCTTCCATTAAAGTGATGCAAGAAATCATGTAGTCAATAATTCTTCTACATATCGACAAGATGAAATCAACATAATATGACCTTATAAAGAATATGGGGTGCTTGGCAACTATGGCTCCCATAATGAAGGAATTGTATATAGACGATCCTGAGAAAGAAATATGTGAAGAAAGGTGAAAGAAGAGTTCGTGAGAAGATGCATCTACTTAGATAAGATAAGTGATCAACATCTTATAAATATAAGGATTAGCTATGACATGTCCATGGAGAAAGATATGAAGACCCTGATATGTTGGAAAAAGAAAACCTTGGTAATGTATGTCTTGGAGATGGATTCATACAATATGCGAAAGGATGTTGATGCAGGAAGTAGATGTCATGACGAAAGGTCATCATAAAAAGGTAACTTTGATTTAATGTTCATTTTTATTTTTGAGAAAAAAAACAACTGGTTGGGTTGAAACAGGGCTATTGGAAGAAGGTTGTAGAAGTCACTTGGAAGAGGTAGTTGTATGTAGAATAGCTAGGTGTGGACCAGAAGATCACTTCCGATGAAGAGAAGTTGACATGACTATTGGTTCAACCTTATGTTTCGTTGAAGGGAAGTGATGAAGAAGATGGCCGATGCCCTACAAGAAGAAGGCTCCACGATGAAGAAGTTGAAGTTCATGACATGATGTCAAAAGGAGGAGCCCTACAAGTAGCTGATAGTATCATTATCTCCACCGAAGAGAGCTATTCTTGGTATCAGGTCCCTTGCTAAGAGGGAGCTTAGACAAGTCCCTTATTTGGAGGGAGCTTGGGTATATTCCTTTCATAGGAATGAGTAGATCCTCCCTAATTGAGAGGGAGAGATAGACACATCATTCTTGTCTTCATGTGATGAAGAAAGAATGGAGGATTGAGTAAGCATCTGTGATTGATTCTGATACACTCTGAGGATGAGGTAGGGAATCCAATAGGCAAGAGTAGTCGAAAAGGAAATTCCATGAGGATGCGTTAATCCAAGATGGGAACGGTCCTAGAAGGACATACCTTGTGAACATTTGGATGGGGTATGTGCCTTGAGAGATAATGATGAAGGTGTCTATCAGTCATTGTCTCCGCAACATTGTGCTCTATTCTTGTGGAGAGATAGCACTGTTAGTCAAGGCCTTGCTATATGACAAAGCTGGTTGATATGATGAGATGCATTGGTATAAGTTGAATAAATAGCTTATGAGATGGCTTACTAATTCGACCCTTATTAGAATTCTTCAGTATGAGAATGCCCAAGTTTCTTATATGGAATATGAATACCTCCCTAGTTAAGAGGGAGTTTTGAAATGTTGTTAAAATTGGCAACTAGGGCCAAACTCCATGTAGGTCATGTTATTAATGGAAGTTGATACTTTTCTTGGATCCCTCTCATTGAGAGGTGTAGGATCGATCTAAAGATCATCCGATTCCGATAAGTATTCATGGAAATATGAATTTATTTGTGTTATGGGACAATTCGTCAAGGTTGGCCAGCAACCAAATAAACCCCACTTGTGCTCAACGTTTTAGTATAAATAGAGGTGGCCTTCAAGTCATTTCAACACACTTGGGATCTCTTCCTCTCTACTTGCCTTTGGGTTATAGTAGGAGGAGAGATCCTAAGGGATAATGCTGCCCTAATCTAAAGGGCAGAAGTCGGAATTGTCGGGAACGCTGACGCAGAGGGCAGAGGCTGGAACTGTCGGAATTGTCGGGAAAGCTGAGGCAGAGGGCAGAAGCCGGAACTGTCGGGAACAACTGGAACTGCCGGGAATTGCCAAAACAGCTGGGAAAGCTAATGCAGAGGGTAGAAGTCGGAACTGGCGGGAACAGTCGGAACTGTCGGGAACTGCCAGAACAGCTAGGAAACTGACACAAAGTGCAGAAGCCGAAACTGGCAGGAACAACCATTACTGTCGAGAACTGCTGGAACAGCTGGGAAAGCTGACATAGAGGGCTACAACCGGAATTGCTGGGAAAGCTGATGCAGAGGGCAAAAGCCGGAACTGCCGGGAGAGCTGACGCAGAGGGCAGAAGCCAGAACTGCCAGGAACAACCAGAATTGCTAGAATAGCAGGGAAAGCTGACGCAGAGAGCAAAAGCCGAAACTGTTGGGAAAGCTGACGCAAAGGGCAGAAGCTAGAACTGCCATGAACAACCCGAATTATTGGGAACTGCCAAAACAGTCAGGGAGCTGACGCAGAGGGCAGAAGTCAAAATTGCTGGGAACAACCAAAACTGTCGGGAACTATTGGAACAACCAGGAAAGCTAACGCAGAGGGTAGAAGCCGAAACTGCTGAGAACAACTGGAACTACTAGGAATGCTGACATAGAGGGCAGAAGCCAAAACTACCAAGAATAGCCGGAACTGCCGGGAACTGTCAGAGTGTTTATTCGGGGTTTCAGCCAAAGCATCTGTCTCCGAAGGAGAGTAGCATGCATGGGACAAGCATGTATTGGTACAACTAGCATGCAATGGACAGCTAGCTTACAACAACAAGCATGCTAAGGACAACAAGGGTGCTAGTGACAACAAGCATGCTAGGGACAACAAGCAAGCAAGGTGCAATGAGCACATAGGTTAGTATGGCAACATGGTGCAGCAATGGCACATAATGTAGTACAGTGATGGGTACAGTCATGATTAATGAAGCATGATGAAATGCAACATAGTGATGATGGGTGCAACATGGTGCAGCATGGTGAGGTGCAGCGTGATGACGAAATGCAGCACAACGATAGGTGAAGGAGTCACCTTGGAGAATCAGTTGAAGCATCGTGTCTTCAATTGATCTCATGTATCATCTTCTTAGAGAAGATTTATGCTTTTATCTAGATAAGTCAAAGTGTTGACTTCTGTTGTAAAAGTACCATCTCTCTCTCTCTCTGCTGAACTATTGAAGAACATATATGAAGAATTGATCAAGGGTTTCCCCACATTGGGGTTTGTTCCTGGCTAGCGCTACATCTTGTGTCCTCTTGTCTTGGCTTGTCTTCTGTGATTTATATTTATGTTTTATTTGCAGTTTACTTTAACGCTGATGTGATTGCTAATCTGGAAAATATATTGAGCTAACTGTGAAAATTGAAATAAATTGCTCTAGCATAGAACATACCTGAAATTAACAAATGTGTAACTAGGTTTGGTCTTCATAATGTCTAATGTAATCATGATTTTATATATTTGATGAAAAAATAAATTATTATTATTATTTTGAAGCATGGGTTTCATGCACAAGTCAATTTTATTTATTATTATTTTGAAGCATGGGTTTCATGCACAAGTCAATTTTATTTATAGGTCAAACACCCATTGTGTGCTTCTAGGTTTTGTCATTGAGTAAAGAAGTCAAGAAAGTTATTGTCATACGTAAAGACCCTATTAGGGCATATTGTATCATGTCAAAATATACCTTTTTGTAAGTCATAGTGTCATAAAGACCCTCCAAGACAAGTCAACCTAGCCTTCAACAAGTCGGCCTATACAAGTGACAAGTTGACCTCATTAGGGCTACTCCTGATGCTCGATCTCATTTTGAAGACACATCCAATCAAGTGTCATAGGTCTTGGAATTCATCATCTGAACATTCTATAAGAAGAGAAGAATTCTTGTGGGTTTTCCTCTCAAGAGGAGAGGTTTTGGCCCTGGCTTGCAACCTACATTTTGTGTCCTTTTGTCTCATTGTTCTTCATTATTTGGTAGCTGTTTGATTATTAAAGAACACTATAACAATAAAGTAAACAAGAGCTAACTACAAGTACATCGAATTAAGTAAAAGAACATCACAAGCAGTTATAAAGGTAAGAGAAATCACCTAATCTAGCTGCCCCTAGATTTCTCAGCACTTCAAACGTACATGGTGTAGGCGGAATAATGTTGCTTATGCCTATAATGCATCTCTGGAACTGGCATGGCTTCTTGCTTTCTCTAAAGGATCCTCTGGGGGCATGTCTATCAACATCCTGTAAAGTGTCACGAAGCCATAATGGTCTTTTTCTAGCAGGGGGATCTCATGGAGGAGGATCCAAGGGGTTCGTGGGCTCCATGGGTTCATCAACAAGATCACGCTAAGGCTCAAGATCTTCTTGAGCATCTAAGGCATCATGTTGACTTTCAACATTAGTAGGAGGAGGAAGAGTGCCTCGTGTGTTTCCAAGCGATATATCTTCATCAAATGTTACATCCCTGCTAAACTCTATAGTTCTTTGACTAGGCACATATATTCTGTAAGCTTTGAATTTTCACATTAACCAACAAACATACCTTTCTTACTTGAAGCTTCTAGCATGGTCCTCTTTTCTTTTGACACATGGAAGTAGAAAGGGCAACCATAGATCCTCAAGTGCCCAACCATTGGCTTTTCGGCAGTGAAGACCAGTGTTGTAAGAACCATCTCCCCCCCCCCCCCCAAGGATTTGGAGGCAGAACCACATCCCGTATGGATCCGCCACCGATCCTTTGGTGGAACCGTGGATTTGCTGTTTCGCCTTTTTTTGGCGATTCTTGGAAAATTGGATCCGTGGGGGCTTGATCCACAGATCCAGAAAGGATTGGGTGTGGATCTGTGAGGTTTCAGACATGTATCCACTATGGATTGTGAGTGGATATGAGAGAAGGTGGACGATTCACATGGTTTCGTGGGGATTTTTTTGTTTTTTTAGGAAATTTTAAACTGTTATGTGAGGAACTACACTTTTTGAATACTCCCAAAGTGCCCCTTGATGTTCCCTAGACGCTTCCTAGATGCTCCCTAATGGTAATGTTAAATTCTTAAAGTAAAAGTGATATCCTCCTTTATCTTTCATTTCCATTATTTTACTTAAATTTTTAACATTACCATGAAATGACACAAGATTTTTGAGAGTGGTTCCAACCTCATCAGACTTCATATGGAGAAAATAGAATTTCATATCCCATTCAAAATTCAACAGTCTTAACAATTGTCAGGATCAATGGGATTGTGGTGTTTCATTGGATTATATCATTTATGAGGGCATGTGATTTGCATTTAATCAAGAGCACCAAGCCCTATATGTACCTTAGTGTTGGTGTTCTTGATTGTTGAACTCCTTTCTCATGGCCTTAACAATTATGTACCCTTCACTCAAGTCAAAATCATTGTTCAAGCATGTTAAGCTTTCTCTACCATACTATAAGGCTTGAATTAAGCTGTTTGATCAAAATTAGGCAATGTTGACTAATATCCCTATAGAATTGAAGTAGAGGCAAAGGCTAGACAAGGAAAGAGGAATTTAGATTCTAGATGGTTGATGCTAGAATAATTAATCATTGGTGTACAATGGCATTCCATATCTATGTTTGATTTATGTAAAAATATGCATGTTTTCATTGTCTTCTACAACTAATTTTGGTATTTTGGATTGCTTTTTTCTATATATTATTATATTGCTATTATATTATTTCCTACGAGGAAAAATCATAACTTTCCTCTGTCATCTGAAAATTACCATTTGCTAGTAGATGCCATGGCTTACGCGTCGGCTTGTGGGCCATAGCCTCCAGTTTCAAAATAGGAATAGTTCTGTACATATATTACCATGCAAGGTATACCTGATAAGTTTTAACCAGAAAAAATAAATATATACATAATATCGTTCAAAAGTAGTTTATGCCATTATAAATTGCTTTGATAAAAATAAAAAATTAACTTAGGGCGTTACCCTTGGATACGCCCTACCAATGTAGGGTCAGTGATAGTACTGATATCGTTTATCTCCAATCTATTCCTGTATCAACCATAGGCGTCTGGGATGTGTCGTAGCCTCCTTGTATAATTTGTCAGCAGCGGTGCTACGTTCCTTGTAAATATGTTGACATGTAACAAAATTAAAATGAGTTTTTAAAACCTGGATTTCATCCAATATGTTCTTAAGAGAATGCACATGGCATCCATTTGTGTTATTGAACCAATTTATAATGATTTTAGAATCACCGAATATCTGTAAATGATTGCATGAATGAGCCAATGCAAAATGCAAAAGATGTCCTAGGGAGATCAATTCAACAAAGTTGTTGGTTCCCACTCCTAACCCCATTTGTATTTTGAAATGGTGGTGTTCAGATAGATGGAGTAAAATCCCCCCTCCACATCCCTATGCTTGGGTTGCGCCATCGAAGTAAGCCCATGGTATAGAAAAATCAATATGTTCAGGAGATATTACTCGGTTTGCTTGAGTGTGATCCTCGTCCGGTAATTCATGATAAGCAGCTATGATTTTAGCTGTTGTGATGTGTGGTCATCTAGCCTCTTTTCCCCTGAAAATAATCCCATTCCTTGTCAGCGAGATTGACCAGCAAACGAGGAGAGGTAGACAATGAGTTTTTGAATCGCCGTTCACAACTCTCCAGAGATCCCAAGCTTCAGATACAGATTGACCATGCCATCTGATAGATTTGGAAAGCATATCAAGGACTTGAGACCAAATCTGTTCAATGATCGGGCAAGATAGGAATAGATGGTCGTTGGTTTCCTTTGCTTGCTTACAAAGCATGCACCAGTTTGGGCTGTGAAAAGATCGGCGGATAAGGTTGTTTCTAGTTGGATCCTTGTTCCATATGACATTCCACATGAATAACTTCGTTTTCGGCTGCCCTTTGAGCTTCTAAAGCTTTCCCCACCAGTCCAAAGTACTAGTGGTCTGTGCATGGAGTGGATGATGGGATAACAGACTTTTGGGGAGTATATGTCGTGGTCAGCTGGTGTCCAAATGAGCTCATCTATACCCTCGTTTATGCGAACATGGGATTCGGTCAGGGTAGTGACATAACTTTCCCATTCCAACTGCCATTGTTCAGGGATACCTAATTGCACTGCTGATAACCAAGCTTGCTCAAATATGGAGTTGTCCTCCAGATTAGCGACTTGTGCAATTACTTTGATATTTCTATGATTGAGAAACAAAATAAGGTCTGGAGGTAATCGAAACATATTCCCCCCTCCCGTCCAGGGATCCAAACCTATGCGCACCATTGTACCATCATTGATTCGCCATGCTAACCCATTTCTGATAGTAGGCAAGGTGTGTAAAATTGCTCGCCAGACCATGGATATCCCAGTTTGCGACTAGGAGGGTAAACAGATCCAATCCATAAGCTGATGAGGCCATATATATTTATGATAAGAGACTTTAGTCTAGCGATTTTTCAATGTGAGTATGATCCAGCCTATCTTGGCAACAAGTGCATGTGCGAATGCAGATAAGTCCTTCAGTCCCCATCCACCCCATTTCTTGGGTAGAGCAATATGCTTCCAACCCACCCGGGCAAATGGTTTTCCCTCCTTATAACCATTCCAAAGGAATCTGCAGCAAATCTTTTGAATTCGGGATAAGCCAGCGACATCCAGTAAACTGGTGTAGCCTCCAAGACAGATTTAATAAGGACTAACTGTTCAGCTCTGGAGATGAAACTGTGGTTCCAATTGAGTAATCATTTTTCGATCTTAACCATGAGCCAGATCCAGTCGGCAATCCTATAGTAAAGAGGTTTGATCCAGAAACCCAGATATTTGAGTCCGTCCTCCAGATTATGGCTTTGATAAGGAAATTTTTGTTGTGCAAACCTTACTTCATGAGGTGAAGCATTAGAGAGAGTAATGGTGGATTTTGAGTGATTTGCTTCCATACCAGTGGCCTTGGCGAAAAGGGTGAGTAAATCATAGAAGGTAGAGGTGTCTCTTATACTTCCATTAAGGAAAATGAGCACATCATCTACGAAGAGCAGGTGAGTGAGAAAGCACTGATAAGATATTTTGAGTCCCTGAAATCGCCCATCCTGTTTGGCAGATGCAATGAGTCTGCTGAGACCTTCCATGACGATTAGAGAGAGGATAGATGAGAGTGGGCATCCTTTCCAAAGACTACACTCAGCATGAAAGAAATGTGATGCTAAGCCATTTATGAGGACACTAAAGGAGGCCGAGGTGATGCAACGCATGATCCAATCGATGAAGGGAAGGGGAAAGCCCAAGTGTGTAAGAATCATTTTAATGTAGAGTCAACTGACTCGGTCGAAAGTTTTAGTGAGATCAATCTTTAGGGTGAACCCTTTTAGCTTTTTAGTTTTCAGGGAATGAAGTGCTTCCTGTGCAGAGCTAATAGCCTCATGGATTTGTTGGTTATGGAGGAAAGTGAATTGTTCAGGGGATATGTGATAGGATAGGATGGGCTTGAGGTGGTTGGCTATGATCTTGTAAAGGCATTTATAGAGCGATATAGGCCGGAAGTCATTCAAAATGGAGGATGAGTTGGATTTGGGTATAAGTGCAATGAAAGTGGAATTGGTGGCTTCATACATATGCCCAGATATCTTGCACTTCTCCACCACCTTGAGTAAGTGTTGTCCAATGGTCTCATGAAAGGCTAGATAGAACTCGATAGTCCAGTCATCAGGTCCTGGACTCTTATCTTTTTTAAACCATTTTAAAGTGCTTTCCAGTTCCCCCATAGAGACAGGGGAGATGAGTTCCTCAACCTCATCCAGGTCGACAAACCTGGGGAAATGTCCTGCAATCTGAGCAATTTCAGCCAGAGAGGCACCAGGAGGGGCCTTGAATAGTTTTCGAAAGTGAGAGTTTCCAAGGTGAGACAACTGGTTATAGGAGGTTGCCAATCCCCCATCCTCCATGGGCATGTTCCAGATAGTGTTGTTGACTTTTCTTCCCTTAGCAAAGTTTTGGAAGAACTTTGTATTCTCATCACCTGCTTGTAACCATACAACCCGACTCCGGAGGCGCCAGGTTTCTTCCCTCTCCCTTTGGATATTTGATCGTAGCTCTTCCAACTCAATAAGGTGAGACTTAGCCTCCACTGATGTGAATCCCCGACCCTGTTTATCCAACAAATTGGCCAAAGCTGTTCGATAGTGCTGAGGCTTTGTTCGTTCCAGTCTCTTTTTTCCTTGGCCCATGAAATGGATAGTCTCTTAATCTCTATGAGATTGGCACAAAATCCTTCCATCATGGTTCTCCCCGTGGTTGGTGGGTGAGATAACCAAAATCCAGTGACCAATTGAATATATGAGGGGTTTGATAGCCAAGTAGAGTTGAATTTAAAAGGTGCCCATGGCTTCTGAGTAGGGCAAGAGGTCTCCATGAATATGGGGGAGTGGTCTGAAATGCCTCGAGAGCCAACCCATTGTCTGTAAAGAGATGGTTTGTGCAGCAGGGTATCCTTGATGAGGAAGCGATCGAGGCGCTTGGCCAGGGCAGCCTCCCGAATTCTGCGATTGCATTAGGTGGGCTGTGGCTTAACCATCAGAATGTTCGTTAAATGATGCTGTTCTAGGAGCTGCTCCATTATATCTAATAAAGGATCCACTTGAGCATTGTTCCCCTAAGATTCCCCGAATCCAATGGAGAAGTTCAGGTCGCCATCCAATATGATATTATCAGAGTTGATAATGGAGAGATTTAGCAGATGGTTCCAGAAAAACCAATGTTGCACTAATCGCGATAAAATCGTAAAATCACGATTTTTTTTAACTTTGCGATTTATCGGCCGATTAAAACGATTTTTTTTTTTGTTTTTTTTTTTTTGTTTCTTGTTTCGCCGATTTTTATGGTAAAAATCGTGCCCCTTGTAACAATGCGATTTTTAACTAAAAAACATGAATTTTTTTTTTCTCATTTGGACAATAGACAGGCGCACGACAGGGGTTTTGAGTCTTGGAGTGAGCTCTTGGTCATTTGGGAGCTGAATTTGCTAACTGGAGGAGAAGAATGAAGCGTGAGCTAAGGAGGAGACGAATTTTCTCCATAAAACCGGTATGGGCACCAACGTTTTGTGTTTTGTAACTTTGTTTTGGTTTTTTGGGTTGGGTTTGGAATCTGTATAACCCATTGTTTATCAAAAGAATTCAATGGGTTATCAAATGTTTTTGAATTGATTTGAATCTTGATGGGGTTTTTGACATTTGTCCAATGTCATTTGATTTTTCATTTTGTTTGTTAAAACTTAAAATTTCTTAAATTGTATGTAATTTTTTTTAGTTTTTGTACAATGTAAATTGTAAGTTTGTATGTTGTAAATTGTAATCCTTATTTTGCATAGGTTCACCGAATCACCATTCAAGTTTTCAACTTCAAGTTCAAAGTTCAAAGTTCAAAGTCAAACATGCCAGGGAAATTGGACCCTCTGTGGGAATTGGGTGAACCTGATGGAGGGATTGATAGAGTGAAATTGTCCTGCAAGTTGTGTGGGCACCATATGTCTGGGGGGGGTGTACAGATTGAATTATCGCCTTGAACAAATCCTTGGATTTGATGTAGGGCCTTGCACAAATACAAATCCTGAAATCATCTGAAAAACCATGAGATCATTGGAAAATTTAGACCACAATAGAGAGGCCAAAGTAAAAATGAAGAAGCAACTAACAAAGTCAGCTGAACAAGGAAGTGGCACTAGTTCTACTGCAGCATCAATCAACCCGATAGCTGCCTCATAATTTTTTGTTCCTCGAGCCACACCTGGGTCACAACCATCTATCACTTCAATGCTTAAAAAAACTGAGAAAGAACAAACTGACAAGCTGTTGGCCAAATTTCTCCTTTGGAGTGATATTCCTTTCAGCATTGTAAGGAATAATCCATTTTTCCAGCTTGCTGTTGATGCCATTGCAACTGTTGGCCCAGGGTACAAGATCCCTTCTTATCATGACATTAAAGGTCGAATTCTTCAAATGAAAAGCTTGACTGCACCAAAAGATTGGAGGAGTTTAGGGAATCATGGGCGCAAACAGGATGCACTGTGATGTCAGATGGTTGGACTGACCAAAAGGGGAGAACCCTTATAAACTTCTTGGTTAGTTGTCCCATAGGGACTATGTTTATCAAATATGTTGATGCATCTGCACATGTCAAAGATGCAAAAACTTTATGTGATTTGCTGGATGTGTTTATTTTGGAGGTGGGTGCAGAACATGTTGTCCAAGTCATAACGGACAATGCTGCAAATTATGTAGCTGCTGGCAGGATGCTTATGGAGAGGCATCCTACTTTATTTTGGACACCTTGTGCTGCACATTGTATTAATTTGATGTTGGAGGACATATGGAAAATTTCCTTTGTCAAAGATTTTGTTGAGTCATCAAAAAGCATTACAAAATTTATATATATATCTGTGCTTAGCTTGATGAGAAAATTCACCAACAACAAAGAGTTGGTGTGCCCCGCCATTACACGGTTTGCCACCAGTTTCATATTTCTTCAATCCCTCTTGAATTCTATGTGGGATGTGAAGATAATATTTCTTTCAGAGAAGTGGCGTGCTTTGACAATGAGCCGCAAACTAGAGGGAGAGGCCATATGCAGACTAGTTTCATACAAGGAAGAGTTTTGGGCGGGAGTGCAGGGGGTGTGCACCATTACTGAACCTTTGGTAAAGGTTCTTCGATTAGTTGATGGTGAGAAGCCCGCAATGGGCTATTTGTATGACGCCATGGACAGGGCGAAAGAATCTATTCGGGGCTACTATGGATAAGGGAGATGAGGGGTTTCAGAGACAACTCCTCTTATGGGAAGTGATTGATGAATGATGGAACAACACACTCCATCGTCCCATTCATGCTACAGGGATCTACCTGAACCCCGCATTTTCTTACGCATGTAGGTTCGTATTTGATCCTGAGATCATGGATGGATTCTTAACCCGTGTTCAGAGGATGGTGCGATCTCTAGCAGAACGTACAAAAATTTCTAAAGAAATTGAGACATATAGGATGGCAGGTGGCACATTTGGCTTTGACATGGCTGTGACTGATAAGATGATTAAAATGCCAGGTATTTTATTAGTTTGTTTCAAATTTCATTGTCTCTTCAAATTCCATTTTTTTCTTATGTTTATTTAAAATTTTATTTGTAATTTTGTTGTAGATGCATGGTGGAGAATGTATGGTGCCAGCGTACCCCTTCTGCAAAAGCTTGCCATTCGAATCCTTAGCCAAACATGTAGCTCCTCAGGATGTGAGCGCAACTGGAGTGTATTTGAAAAAATACACAACAAGAAGCGCAACAGGTTAACACTTA
>APFE030069185.1:60600-108683 GCA_000404065.3 Pinus taeda | reverse complement strand
TTTGCGACTGGTCCGACTCCTAAGAAGACTGACAAAACCAGAGATATCTAAGGCTTTGCAACTTCTAAACCCAAAGTCACTACAGGACCAATATAAAGATCAAAACCCTAAGGCTAAAATCTCAAGGAATTTCAGTAAAACTTTTGACACTAATGGAACAAGTGCAGGTGAAGATTTTTGACAGTCAACCAGTGGATCTGGGCAGTAAAGACTAAGAAAACCAAAATCTAAAAGGAAAAAGTGATAAAAAAGGGAATTTTCTTAATTTTACCAGGGTACGCAGGCAGACTGTTTAACCAGGTGCGTACACGCTCTGTGTATACAGATACAGTGCGTACAAGTACGCACTGTGTCCAATGCAGAGGGTGCGTACTACTGTAAAACAAAGAAAACCTAAGTTCTAACTCGACCCTAAGCTAAGCCACCCAAAAAAACCGTCAAGCAACCAAAAAGCAAAAGAAACAAGACTCTTTTCAGATCAAAGTAATGCTCAAAGGAAAAATCAATCACATCAATGGATTCCCCAGTGGAGTCGCCAATTTGTCATGCGGAAAGAGTTATTTTTGCGGACAAACCTAACCTCCTAGGAGTCCTAAGACTCTCTAGTGACAAACAAAACCAAACAAGAGCATGCCTTCTCTTAAAAACATACATTACCTATGAGAAACCAAGTGTTTTTCCGATCTTACCTTAGGTCCAACGCTTGTTGTAGCAGTCCAGCCTCGCTGATCCAGATGAGCTCCTCTTTCACTTTAAGACCTGCATACACTAACAAAGCAAACGATTACATAACACCTGAATAATTCATAAAACAAAGGATATTCATCACATAGACCAAGGAGTACATGAAATAATTCATTAACAACAAATCATTGAGAAGAATGGACTTATTTGTATTAAGGAAACAAAAAAGGAACCATTACAACCTGAGCCTTGGTGTTGTGCAAGCTCCTCCCAGGGTCCAACAAGAGATTTCCTCTACTTTGACAAGCTCACCCACTCCCAATATGGCAACAAGGAAGGATAGTGATCTCTCCTCACAAGTCAACAATGGAAGTCCTAATTCCAGCAGCATTTACCCTTTAGAATGTTCAGCTTTCAACCTCCCCTCCTTTGGCCCAAGCCCTGTATTTATAGTATTCTAGAGGAAGTTATTCAGTTCCAACATCAATGGGATACTCCCTCTTTTGGATGGGGTAGCTCCTCTCTTGATGGGATAAGTTCCTCTATCATAGGGATGCATGAACCATCTGGAGGCGCTCAATACACGTCAAACACTCTTCTAGAAGGCTCTAGGAGTGACCACAAGTAACTTTTTAAAGATGAAACTCGCGCCTTTTGACCTTTACAGGGGTACACACCCAACCTTTAGCTTACAGAGCGTACAAGTACGCAGGTACAGTGTGATTGGAGTGCGTACACGCAGGCAAGGTAGAGAGAACCTGCGTACCCAGAGATAAACATGTTTTTAAATGACTTTCTCTCTTTTTGAAGTTTGACATGAAGAGTAGAGGTTTGAGGCTTGACAAGGAGGACAATATGACTATTGATGGAGCCATATTAACTGCAGATAGCCATGGTGACAAATTTCAGTGTAACAGGTATGTAATATTTCCTCTCAAAAGCACAATTAGGAAGACTAAGTTCCAGCAGCATTTACCCTAAAAATATTTAGCTTTCAACCTCCCAAGTAACCAGCCCAATGCTTCATTTTATAGTGCAAAGGAAGGAAGTTACAGGTCCACCATTGAAGGGATAGAGTCCTTCTTCAAAGGGATAAGCTCCTCACATCAAGGGATTAGCTCCCTAAGGTATGGGATGGATGAACCTCAAGGAGTGAACTTGCCACCGCAAGATTCCCTCTAGAAGCTTCCAAAAATGACTCAAAGTGAGTTTTTAAGAATGTACTTGCGCCTTTTTAACTTTTACAGGGGCTCACACCCATAACACAAAGACAAAGCGATCAGGTGCATAGGGAACATGACCAATGGGTGTGGTACCACAGGTAATGCTAAGAGAAAGTGTGAAACCAGAGTTTTAGAGATTTTTAAGGTCTTTCTCTTATTTTCAAGGCTTGATATGAAGAACTGAGGTTTAAGACTTGCAAAGGAGGTAAGTATGAGTGTTGATAGACTCATATTGATTGCAGAATGTCAAAGTGACAATTTTTGTGCAACATAAGGTACCTAGGTTCGGAAGGTTCCAATGAAGAAACCTAAATTTGATTTGGAGTGTGCTAAGGAGACCTTCCTGGAAGCTAAGAAAAGCTTCGTTGAAGCCTCCACCTTAGGAAGTAAAGACAGACTTGAGCTGGAAATGGACCCATCGATTCTCACTACATTCTTGGAGACATGCGTGAAGCTATTGCGCAATAGCAAGGCTGTAAAGGGGCTGCAAGAACTCATAACTAGATGCACTAGGACAGTGCCTAGAGAACCACGCGTAATCTAAAAGCTCAGGAAGCACGCGACGTGAACAGGAAGGGAGATGAAATTGACCATGCAGATTGGGGAATATGAGATGGACCAAGTGATTTTGGATCTCAGATCGGATGTGAATGTTTGCCAAAGTAGACATGGGAGTGCATGGGCAGGTGTTGGGTAGCGGAGAGCTTGCGTAAAGGTTTTTGGGCTCAAAGCCCATAGTTTTTGCATAAAAGGATGGTAAAGACTTCACGAAGTGTGCAAGGATAAAATTGTAACGAGTCAAGCCAAAGGGTTGTCCACCTCAGAATAATGTAAAATAATAGGAAGCGAGTCAGCCTGCCCATGGTCCACGGACCATGGAAATGTATAAATAGAGCAAAGCTCTATGGCTAGAGGTTAGTTTTTGAAGAAGTATTTGTCTTGGATCTTGGTGTTATGGTTTTGTAAAGACAATATTAGCAGCGTCTGTAAGTCTGAGTAGAGGGTGTTGGTAGATAGATAGATGCTCTACAGCTATGTCCGCAGAGGCCTAGTAGAGTCCATACTTGTGTGCGCAGACCCCTGCAGCTGAGTGCGCAGGGCGGATCTGGTCGTATGGACATAATATTTTAATAAAGATAAGTGGTTTCTGAAGTATCATGGATTTATTGTGTTCTAGTTTACGCATCTATTATATGAATTTATATCTTTTTATGATTGTGGACACCGGTTTTATGGTTAAATGTTTCCTTAAAGACTTTATAAGAAGATCAGATCTATAATAATTTCATTAATAAGAACGTACACCTGAGTGGATCTGCGTAGAAGTGTGATACTAGTCCAAAGTGGTGCAAGGCCACAGAACAATTCGTGACCCCTCTAGACCACATCAAGACATCCCAAGGGTGCAAAAATTTGGTTCCAGCACCCTCCCCTACTACCTCGGGTGAGACCTCAATCCGTGCTCGGTGGGATATTCCTGAAAGGGCCAGTAGCTATGGGATTTGTTTAGCTAATAACTCTTCCAAATCGAGTTCAAGGCCCAATAAGCCAACAAATGGCTCCTTTGCGAGGACCAGGATCTGCTTAAGAGATGTCTGATATCGAAATGCTGGAACCCTACAAAGAAAGAGCTTGAAGACTGGTTGGATCAGAAGCTTCACGAGTTCATGGGACAGGAAAATAGAAATCCATAGATCTCTGAGGAAAGGTTGCTGGATCACTACATATACATAGAAATCCACGAGATCTTCCTCACGTCTTTCTCAATAGAGCTGTACGAGTGGATCGCAAGGCTAGCTGATAGTGTGGGAAGGTGCAGGCATTATCAACTGATAGTGTTGACTCCCAAGTTGGTGCGCAAGCTAGAGGCTTCTGAAGATAAAATCGCATGGGGAGTAGATCACTGGTTGGATTAGATAATAGGAGGGTTTATCATTGAATTCATGATAGACACAACTGTGAGTTATAGCAAAGCAGAGAGGTGATTTCTCCAAGGATCACAGGGTAAGTACATCAAATCATTAAATACTTGGATTAAAATGTTGCTATGTGAAAAACGGGTTATGTGCATCCGTTAATGTCTGGGGTAACAAGGAGTGGAAGAGGCTATCATGGGATTGAAGGATTAGAAAATAGTCCTACGATTTCACTTTCACGAGAAATCGAGGAGAAGCTTGTAGGGTTTTCTCCGAGAAGCACAGTCCGACTCATCAATCAGTGCATTCCACTGATACCACCACCGTCCACACCACCATCTACTTCACCTGCATCAAATCCATCTATACTTACCCCACTGCCACCACCACCAAGGGTTGGGATGGCAGGGGCAATCAAGTTGTTGGTACTTAGACGCATAGGAAATGAGGAACCAGATCAATTTTGGTTCATGTTAAAGGTTGTATGGGAAGCCCAAGGATTAATATATGAGAACATCAAGAAGGATTTTATGGTTAGTGTGCTACAGGCTCGTACGTTGACGTGGTATATAAAGTGCTTGAGTGATCACCCGAATGCGGGAATAGAGGAGATCCATGATGAATTGAATAAATAATTTAGCTGGCCTAAATCAGAAATGCAATCAATCATTGGGTTCAAGGAAATCACGATGCTACCTGGTGAAACCCCATGGGATCTACATCAGAGATTCAAGACTACAATCCACAAGGCTAACATGACACTAACAGATGTGCAGCACTGCACGTGGTTTGTGGTGTCATTGACACCACACTTGGGGACAACACTATCACTCCAAAAGATCTCAACCCAAGCTAAAACATTAGTAACAACAATGAGGTTGCATGAAACTCCAATTCAGGATTCAAGGTTGGGAGTTCAGGAAATCCACACGCAACTACAAAACCTATTCTTAGAAATGAAAATTTTGAAACAAGATAAAGTACCCCAGTCAAAAGCACACGCAGAGGTATGGTGCATAAAATGTAAGGACCAGGGCCATGATAAAGATCATTGTCTGATATTCGCGAACTATCTAGCAAGAGGGGGACCAATGCCATTTCACCCAGAGGCACAGGTAGGGTCGAGTGTAGTGTTCTCGCTCTGGTGCGCAATCTATTAGGTGGGAGGAAATCACAACACCGATAACTTCCATCTATTACCAAAACTGATACAAACCCCTCAGCAGCTATTTTGCAATTTTTTTAGATCGATGGGCCATGATGAATGCCATTGCTAAAGTTATGAGTTACTGATGGAACGAACACCTACTTATAGGATGCAGATTGATGCATGAGGTTAGGATCCAGCTGCAGTGATAGCACGGGGTAGATTTCAAGGATGCGGATGGGGATGAGGAGGAATGGGACCTGGACAAGGCCGAGGATAATTAATCTACTACAATTGTGGAGGACCTGGGCACTATACACGGGATTGCACGAACCCGACTAGAACATGTTACCTATACTATTACCAATTCAATCATGAAGCAACAGATTGCCCCACACTAATTATAGAAATGCGGGGAAAGGGGGTGCTTTCGGCTACTCCCACTCAAAACGTCTAGATGATGAAGGTGGAACCGCACAAGGAGGATCCTAATGTGAACATGATTCTCAGAAGTGGTGTAACTATAGGAGAAGATAAGGGTAAGAAACTTGAGGAGGATGCATGGGTTCACAAGGCCCCTACGAAGCAACCTAAATTTTATTTGGAGCATGCAAAGGAAACATTTATGGAAGCTAAGAAGGGCTTCACAGAGACTTCTACTTTGGGTAGCAAGGATCAAGATGAGATGGAGATGGATACTTCCATGATAACTACTTTTTTATAAACATGCATGAAGCTACTACGGGACACTAAGGTAGTGAAGGGATTGTAAGAGTTGATAACTAGGTGGGCAAGGTCGGACAAACCACGCATGGTCTAGAAACTAGGTAAGCATGTCTTGCACACCGGGTAGGAAATGCGGTTGACTACCCAAATTGGGGACTATGCGATGGGTCAAGTTATTCTAGATTTGGGGACTTATAAGAATTTCCTACCTAAATAGACATGGGAGTGCATGGGTAGGCTTACACTACAATGGTCTCCTATCCAATTATGGATGACAAACCAACAAAAGATCCTACCTATGGGGTGACTGCAAGGAGTCACAGTGGATATTGAAGGTGCAGGCACACAGACCAATTTTGAGGTAATAGAAATTGTGGATGATAGTAATCCTTACCCCGCATTATTAGGGATACACTGGGCCATGGACATGAATGTGGTCACTAACCTAAAAAGAAGAAAAATGATATTCGAGAAATAGTCTCTTCGCGTAGTGGTCCCACTAGATCCCATTAAAGGGGCGCACTACACTAAGCCTATGCACGACTAGGATAATGAAGAGGCCTGGATTGTATCTACCAGATCATAGCACTAGATCAAGATTGGGTGAACCCGAAACCAGATGGGAGAATCTCATGGGAACATGACAGTTCCTGCACATCGAACTCTGATGAAGAGATCGAACGATGGCAAAACTGATTACATGAGGTTACAATGCTAAATTGTAATAGGGTGGTTAGATCATTACGTCATGTAATATTAGAACCAAGGGAGTTACTCACAGACACAATGCACATGGAGGAAGTGGTAAACCACTGTGAAATGGAAATTCTAGAGTAGCAACCACCAGGTGCGTGTGCGGGGCTGTTGGGTGAAGCAACGGCACAAGGGTGGGGACACATCATCAAAGTGGGAGAAAGTGGCACGAACATAGAAGGAAGGTGCACGTACGCGTTGGAGGACAAAGTTGGGGGTGCATTCATCGGCAGCATAGGATACAAGTGTATAGGGTGCATGCATCGAACCAACTAAGAATTAAGAATTTGAAGATGCCACAATGAGGTATTCTGCCAGCTGATCGTGACAAAGCCAGTACCAGTATCCATCTTATACGACCACCCAATAAGAATATGTGAATACGAGGGATCCGATGGGCCTCTAAACTTGGTAGCAAAAGGAGAGGGATGAAGGTAATAGCAGCAACTCATCAGACCGCAAAGCCAATAGTTCACGAGGTCCTGGGCAAAGAAATTCAGTGGTTGCAGGAAGTTATTCAACGTGGCACCAGCAGGCTTTGCGGAATGGCGGAAGAATGGGCATGACTATGGAGGAAAATCAAAATATTAGAGGAAGATATCAGCAAAATAAAAGTCGACGTCGCACAAGCGGGTAGCACGAATCTGCAAATAAGGGAACCCGCCCTAGCTGGGTCTAGCTTGGCACTAGAATGAGCAGTGACCCTGTTATCATGGCTATCACCACACCAACTAAGAAGTGTACCATCTACAATAGCACTCTATGGGATAATGGAGACAAAGGCACACGAAAGGTGCTTCTAGCCCGGCTAGTAGGGACAAGGGAATCTTGCACCTAGGGTGCGACCACCTGACTAGCTGTGGAATGCATAGTCTCAATGCCCCAAGTAGTTGAAAGGGGGTGCGAGACTATAAACAAGTTTGCAAGAGGCCTACATGAAAAAAGGATTCCATGCAGGGCTAGTCAATCTACAGAATTGCGGTCATGCTAAAAGTGCTACGCTACTACATGGAAAGGCTGGGAAGTGACCATTGAAATCACAATTCATGAATAGAGGTTTAGGTTACGGCAGAGAGAAGTGGGCAGTGGGTTATTAAGACAGGAACCCTAAGCTAGATATGGAAAGATCTGCCACTCACAAGATATGAATAAATTGAAACAAGAGGGAAGGTGTCCATTCAAATATACACATTCATCTAAAAATCCTTACACAACATTGAGAGATTTGATATTTGAGCCAGTATAGATTAGCAGGCCTCCCATGAGTACCATGGCTAGAACCCGAGCACGGTTCGCAGAAGATCTATATCCAACCCAAGCGGAGCTAGATGAAGTGGCCATGGCCCCCGAGGTTCCAAAGTCCCCACGCACACCGCCACCTTGGAAAAGCAAGCAGATGATAGGGTTAGTCAGGATATCACCGAGATTTAACAAAAGGTCAGTAGCTGAGAAGGGCAAAGAAATCACCACCGAACCCGACGTGGACTACTAAGACTTGTAAGCCTTGATCACTCAAATTGAATGACATGATGAGGATGAAGAAGATGCGTTCCACATACCTCCATTACCCCCATATGTCTCTCCATGGAATGGCACAACTAAGATACCAAAGGACCTGAACTCTGCAAAGAGTACACTATAGACCCCGCTTCTTCCAGATGAGATAAGGTTTGGCAGTTTGCCACTAGGTCGAGTACTGAGTATCAACTTCAAATATTGGGATCTAGCGGATAGTGACAAGTTCCCCCAAATGGCTGCAAACAAATTACTACCACGGAAATGGTTACTGGATGTGGAAAAGGTGGTCTTACTTCATCTGAGGTGGATACCCCACTATCACTGTGCGACCATCACCATCTTTGTGATCCAACAGTTACTCTGTCTGGTACATAATGGTTATCTCTAGTTGGAAGAGCTGATTCTAATCACAGTTGATTTAGTACACTGGATTACTCACCTGCCAATTAAAGGGAACGACCCCACACACATAGCCAGAACAAGTAGCAATGTGGGTCTTGCAGAGATGATGAAGGCTAAATATAAGTTGGAAAAAGGGAAGCATGGGTATATAATAGTGAGCATCAATGACCAAGGGATACAAGTCACCACCCAGCTACTAGCAAGTAAACTCATCAGAAAATGCCACGTGGATGAGGCGCCAGCAAGTATTATTGTGCTTGTAGAGTAGTGTGCAGAAAGTGTCTAGTTCAACTGGGTGCAGTTCTTATGTGAGGAATTTCTGACCAATTGTAAGGAAGCACAGGAAAAAGGTAAGACTTTCCAATATGCATGGTTGGTACTATCAATCCTTCTGGTTGTAGGAGAATTGCTGCATGGTAACCAGTTTCCCACCATTGAGCACCCTACCTGAAGCAGTGTGGTTTAGCTCGCTCTAGGCTACAAAGGATGCCACAAGGGTTCGAGAGATCAAGGTATTTTGGATATTCATGCAAGCGAGTATCTGGACATGGATCGCTTGCAGACCATGAATGTCCCCAACAGTCTACAACTGGTTGCTAAGCACGGCCGAGTTCAAAGTAGACATGCACAACCTATATATGCAAGCACGGAAGGATCCAAAGTGAACATGGGTCAAGCTCCTGTTCATTACAAGGAATGGTGTAATTTAGGAGGTATTGGCTGCATGGCCTCCAGAATGGTGTGCCCCAGGCATGGGCACATTAGAAAGGATGACAGCACAACAGCGAAAGAAGGAAATCCAACTGCAACTCACTAAACTGGCGGAAAGGACACGTCAGGGACAAAAGGTCGCTTCACTGCATGAGGCGACCCAGGATGTATTTGTCAACGAAATCATGGAGGATCAAGGAATGACCCCAGAATAGGACATGAAGAAGGAACCACAGACATGGGAATGCATAGACTTTACCACAAACTTACCCCAAGGAAAAAGGTCGTGAAGTAAGGAATCGCCACATGCACGCAAGAAGTCAAAAATAGCCAAGAACATAGAGAAATAATTTCTTGACAGCAGTGAACCAGCACACGATACCATTGTCAGTGCATTAGAGGAGCCGATGACAGAGCAAACAACTGTGTTGGGGGAGCTCAAAGTGCAACTGCAGGAATTACAGGTGCGATCCTCGGGAGGGTTGTTATCAAACCTCACAGATGATATAACCGCAGTCAAGCAGACAATGCATAGGTAGACAATGAATACTTTAGTGTGGCTAGCAGGCACTATCCTAGCTGAAGTGGAGGGGGACATGAAAAGTTGGGTGTTGAATTTGACAACTCTGCCTTGAGAAACCCTCTACCAACTGCAAGATGGGGTAATCACTGAGCTGCGTGCTAGGGAAGGCAATTCCCTCCAAATATTAATGGAGCATAAGGAAAATCTGTAGTAGGTCAGCTTACATCGTGATGACTTGGCTGTCAGCAACTAGGAAGTGGAACAGGCCATGGTGGAGGCTTACAGCAAGGTACCAGAGTTGGCTATCCCAACGAAACTTCCAATAACTGATAAGATTCATCACATGGTAGCAAGATTCTGTATAGCCCGGGAGGAGGCCGTAAAATCCCAGTGGGAATTAAATTTGTAGATTGCAGAGCTATGGCTACAGGTGCAACCACCCACACCCCCTAAAGTTCGTGAATAGCGACGTGGAAAAATTCAAGCAGGATTGGAAGTCATAAAGTGCATGGTCCAAGATTGCTTGGGATTTTTGGATCAGTCCCTCCTCATGCTCACATCCCTACACGATGACCCAACACTACAACAAGTAGAAGATAAAGCACGAGATTTACAGCAGGCATATGACAAAGTTCAGGGGACCATGCAAATGATCGCCATCACATAATGACTAGCCAAAATGAGGGAGGCACAGGGCCTCAAGGCATGAGTTGACGCTGCTTGGCAGAAGGAGGCAGTACCTAAGGAACACATCTAGCCTTGGCTTGATGAAGCCTTCGCGATCTCCACCAACATCGAGGGAAAGTTAGCACACATGTAGGTAACATTGGAACCCAGGCAAGCAATGGAATCAGACGTTGATGCATTGGCGGCGTGCATAGTATGGATAAAGCAGGTGGCAGAAGATTTCATTGCAAAGGTAAGCGAAGTGCAAAATTTGTTGAATGACCTCCATGCGAAGATTTTTGCACTAGCCGAGTGACTCGGGACGGGTCACATTGATTGTGTTGGGGGCCTATTGGGTAGCGGAGGGCCCACGTAAGGGTTTTTGGTCTCAAAGCCCACAGTTTTGGGGTAAAAGGATGGTAAAGACTCCGTGAAGTGCACGGAGCATGAATTGTAATAAGTCAAGTCAAAGGGTTGTCCACTTGAGAATAATGTAAAATAATAGGAAGTGAGTCAGCCTACCCATGGTGCACAAAACATGGGAATGTATAAATAGAGCAAGGCTCTATGGCTAGAGGTCAGTTTTTTGAGAATTTTTTGTCTTAGATATTGGTGTTATGTTTTTGTGAAGACACTATTAGCAGCGTCTGTAAGTCTGAGTCAAGGGTGTTGGTAGATAGATAGAGGCTCTACAGCTGTGTGCATAGAGACCTAGTAGAGTCTGCAGCTGTGAGCACGGACCCCTGCAGCTGAGTGTGTAGGGAAAATCTGGTTGTATGGACAGAAGATTTTAATAAAGATAAATGGTTTATGAAGTATCATAGATTTATTGTGTTATGTTTTGTGCATCTGTTATATGAATTTATATATTTTTATGATTGTGCACACTGTGTTTATGGTTAAATGTTTGCTTAAAGATTGTATAAGAAGATCAGATCTATAATAATTTCATTAATAAGAATGTAAACATGAGCAGATCTATGTGGAAGCCTGATACTAGTCCAGAGTTACGCAGGGCCATAGAATGGTTCGCAACCCCTCCAGACCACATCAAGACATCCCAAGGGTGTGGAAACCTAGATCCAACACCCTCCCTTGCTACCTCAGGTGAGACCTCAGTCTGTGCTCCATGGGTTGTTGCTGAAAGGGTCGATAGCTACAGGATTTGTTTAGCTAATAACCCTTTTGAACCTGGGTGAGGGCCCAATAAGCCAACTGCAAGCCTACGCTGCAATGGTCTACTATTCAACTGTGAATGGTGAACTAGAAAAAGATCCTACCTATGGGGAGATTGCTAGGAATCACAGTAGATACCAAAGGAGCAAGCGTGCTAGCAGATTTCAAAGTGATAGAGATTTTTGATGATAGAAATCCCTACCCCTCACTATTGGGAATAGGTTGTGCCACTGTCATGAATGGATTGATAAATCTAAAGAAGCAGAAGATGATCTTTGAGAAAAAGTCTCTGCGCATAGTGGCATCTTTAGACCCTGTAGAAGGATTGTGCTGCACAAAGCCAGTGAAAGACTACGATAGCGACGACAATCTGGACTGTATCTACAAGATAACCACGGGGGAACAAGACTAGGTAAATCCATATGTGCATGGCTGAATCTCATGGGATAGCAAAAGCTCCTTCACATCAGATTCTGACAAGGATATAGAATGATGGCAGAACTAGTTACACGGGGTAACCACGCTCAACTGTAACATGATGACCAAGTCACTGCATTGTGTAGCAACAAAGATAAGAGATTTGCCTACATATGATGGGTTAAGCGAGGTGGAGGACTTCCTAAACAAATATAAAAGAGAAGTTCCTAAACAACAACATTTCAACACTCTGAAATTGGTACTACGAGTTACACCCGCAAGATGGTGGGCTACACACCAAAGAAGTTTTGAGGACTGATGTGACTGTAGAAGAATGATGCGCACATGATTTGGGAAGCCTCCAATGTGATTAAAAGACAATATTGTTAGGTGAAATGGCCTGCGCACCTACCTATCCAGGTGGATACAAGGATATGGTGTGAAACCTACACGAATGCACATAGTCCTCATGGTAGGAGACACGATTAGTAAGCAAGTGCGGGTAAGACAATGGCATGAACGACCCCTCTGGTTGGAACCACGAAGTATGGAAATACCAAGAGCAATGAAGGATATCCACGCAGAAGCCTTTAACATAGTATGTGAAGTGCTAAACAAGGTCCACAATGCGAAGCAGATTGACTGGGACCTATGTGTACCAGTGGTTCTATGGGCTTATAGGACCACGTGCAAGAACCTGACTGTGCAGGCACCACCAAGGTTGGAGAATAAGGCAAACACTGTAAGCCCTATAGTACATGACCAACTTAGACTGCACATGATAGCACCAGTAGATACGATGATTCGTAGAACCTTGGAAGAAGAAATCCAATAGGCAAATTATAGGCTCCAAGAACTTGAAGAAGAAAGGGTATGATTAAGGAAGAAAAGCACTCTGGTAGACATGGAAGTCAAGAACCTAGAGGATGAGATAAAGGAAGATTTTCTTGGAAAAAAAACCAGGGTGATAGGGAAGGATGCACACAATCATGATGATAAATTTGAGGCCTATCACCATGAATTGATCAGTTTGATGTCGTGGCTTGGACTACACATTAGCAAGTGAACCGACCAAGGTAGCATCTTGTAGATGATAAAGTGCGTGATGCTTCCTGTAACAATAAAAGGTGGGTATTTTCTAGGAAACATGATGGGTGACATGATGAAACTTTTCACAGGTGGTGCAACCACCTGACTAGCTGAGGGAAGTACAGTATTAGCGCTCCAGGTAGTTGAAAGGAAGTGCGGGAATATAAACTATTCTACCTGGAAGCTACGCAATGTTGGAGCTGCGCACAGAAGCAAAGAGTCAGAAGGTCCATGACCATGCACGGGGGGTTGCGCTGCCGAGTGGGTTGACCAAAAAGTGACCGTTGAAGTCACTACTCACGATGGGATGCTCAAATTGAGACCAAATGGAGCGAGCGACAAGAATTTAAGACGCAATTTATGGGCAAGATTTGGGAAAATCTACTGCCAAGGGAGCATTAATGAACTAAATTTGGGGGAAATGGTGAAATTCAAATTCAAAAAGCACTATAAATTACAAGGGGCTTCCCAGTAAACAACACTTGGTCATTTGCAAATTGAGCTATTGAGTAGAGCCCTGTTTGTTTTGTGTCAAGCGTTGATTGAGCCCCTGAGTTTGTGAGTGATAGATTTCTGGACAAACATGATGTAGCGGCTGAAGAAGTTATGGAAATAGCCGAAATGACTGCTGAAGAGGCCACATGGGCCCTGACTGTGGGGGATGCTCCAGAAGGCACTGGGATTGTCACAAAAATCCTGAAATCACCACACACGCCAAGACCAAAGAAGGACAAACAAGAGATGGTTCCCATACGTGTGTCCCCATGGGACCTACTATGCACCAAGATGTCAATGGAGGACAAGGGGAAAGCCATCACCATAGAGACTGATGAAGAAGAAGGAAAGCTAGAGGACCTTATTATCGAAGAGGATGAGGTTGAAGGCATGGAGGAGGAAACTGAGCCTACACACCCCTCAACAAAGTTGCCCGCCTATGTCCCCCTACGGAAAGGGAAGGCTAAAGTGCCCAAGGACTTTGATGAGGCCAAGAGATTGCTCCAGACCTCACTCCTCCCATACAACATTATTTTTTAGGGCACTCACCTATGACAGGTACCGAGCTTAAAATGTGAATATTGGGACCTCGCTGACCACGAGAAGTTCCCTCATCTTGAGACTGCACACCTCATGAAGCCTAAGCAAAACACTATAGTGGGGGTTACAGAATTAGAGCTGTGAAAGTGGTTGCATGGAGTGGAAAAGGTAGGGCTAGTTAACCAGCTCTTGGTGTTGTATTTCCACCACGCCATAATAACAATTATTTGTTATCAGGCAGCTGCTCTACCTGGTGCATGGTGGGTGTTTATGGCTAGAGGATCCCATCCTCCATCACAGAAGACTTGATTCACCACATTACCTAGTTGCCACAGAAAGGAGAGGACCCTGAAGACATCTCACAGGGGAAGAGCAGTGACTTGGCCATCGCAGAGGCCATGAAGAATAAATACAAGTTGGTGAAGAAGAAAAGGGGCTACACCATATCCAACATCAACGATGAACCAGTGAGAGTGGTGACCAAAATATTGGCCAATAAGGTTATGCGCAAGTGTTGCATAGACGAGGTACCTACGCCGATGGTAGTACTTGTTGAATAGTGCATGGAGGGGATTTAGTTTAACTGGTTCGAGTTCCTCTGCAAGGAGTTCTTGGAAAATTGTTGTGAGGCCCAGGAACAAGGAAAAACATTCCAATGTGCATGGATTCTACTGTCCATAGGGCTCATGGCTGGTGAACTGCCGAAGGATAGTCAATTCCCCATAATTGATAGGGATCTGATGGAGGGCATGAAGTATGCTTCGCTCTAGGCCACAAAGGATGCAAATAGGATCCGCGACGACAAGATATTTTGGGTGTTCATGTAGATGAACCTCAAAATGGGGATCAACGCAAGCCACAGTTGTCACCCACTGTCTACAATAGCCTCAGAGTTTTGCAGATTTTAAAGTGGACATCCACAACATATACATTAGAGTGTGCAAGGACCTGACCAAACAATGGAGAGAGCTATTGTTTGTAGCCTCGAATGATGTAATCTTCAATGAACTAGAGACATGGCCGCTAGAGTGTTGCACCCCAGACATTGCAGAAATAGAGAAGTTGGTAGCGTAGAGGAGGAAAGAGAAGGCCAAACTACACATGGCGCAGTGGGCAGAGAAACGAAGGAAGGAGGAAGTAGCAGTAGAAGTGTAGACAGTGCAGGACGCTACACAGACAACAAATGAATAGGAGAAGGCCACAACAGCAGCAGTGCAGGAGGTAGCCTCGAAGGTGCGCGAGGGCCAAAAGATAGCTTCACATGGGTAGGAAGTAGATGAAGAAGAGGGAGGCACAGACCCACAAACTGCATCAACATAGTTGAAGCGCCAACACCTAATCGAGCAGACAGGGCTACATAAGAATGTCAAGGCATCGATGTTGTCTATTGACCCAATCACCCTAACCAAGGGTGATCTGCATGACATTGATGAGACAGTGTGTGATGTCACCTCCGAGGCCCTCCAAAATTTCATCTAGGAGAACGAAATTGTGTTGGGGGACCTTAGAGTGTAGCTGCAAGAGTTGTAAATGTGTCGTCCTCTAACTGGTACCCTTTCGACCAGCCTCATAATCAGAACAATGGTAACAAAATAGATGTTGCACGCTCAAGTGAAGAATACCATAGTGCTACTAGAAGGGACACTTGTGACAACAAATGAGGCCGACAGGCCTATAGTTAGCACATTGAAGGGTCTTGGCATCAACATGGCTACACTTCCATGGGAGACCTTATACGTTCTTCAACGTGGGATAACTACAAAACTGTGAACTAGGGAGAGTCGCACACTGCAGTCCTTAGCAATCAAAAAATCAATATGGAACAGTTGAGCTTGCAGTGAGATGAAGTGGTGTCGCAGAATTGATAGCTAGTACAAGTACTAGATGAAGCTTGCCAAAGTGTCCTAGAGCTGGCCACCACAACAGACACACCAGTAGAGGTGCACATCCACAGGCTAGCAGCAGGGGTGTGCGAGGTGTGGGAGGAAATGACAAAGGTTCAACTGGAGTTGAACCTTCAAATAATTGAGTTGTGGTTAAAGGCATAGCCGTCCACCCCTCCGAAATTCAAAGAACCGCGCATTGGCCCTATTACAGCAGGATTGGATGAGATTGGTAGTGCAGTATGAGACTACACCAGCATGTTGGAAGAGTCATTTGAGGTCCTCACAAATATCCAGGAGGACCCCAACATCTAGCGCCTAGAGATAGAGGTGCAAGAACTCCAATAGCCATATGATAGCGTCAAAAGAATTGTGAAAACAATGGTCCTCACTCAGAGGCTTGTGTGGATGCAATAGACCAAAGCACAGAAAGAATAGGTGGACATGGCATGACACAAGGAAGCAGTCTTGAAGGCACACATTTAGCCTTGGATCAATGAGGCCTTAAACATCACAGTAGAAATTGAAGGCAAGCTCGCACACATGTAGGGGATAGAGGCATAGATGCAGAGAAGCACTTCTGACACCGCTGTCTTGGAACAACGCATGCAACAGATTCAATAGGTAGTAGTTTAGTGCATTGTGGACCTTCTAGTAGTTCAAGCAGAGTTGGAAGGACTTTGCGTGAAGATATCCGTGTTGACAGAGTGACTCAAGAGTGAGTCACGATGTTTTTGTTGGGGGCCTGTTGGGCATGGAATCCCCCAAAGGCATGTTTTGGGCCCTAAAGCCCAAGTTTTTACCAAATCTTCTTATAAAATCTCTGCGAATGGTGGGTTCAGAGCGCGAAATTATGATAGAGTCATAGGGTTGTCCGACCTCATTTTGTAATGTAATGTCAGCTTAATAGACCCACCCATGGTTCGTGGACCATGGGATTGTATAAATAGAGCGAGGCTCTAAGTAGAGAAGATAGCGAAGATAAAATAGAAGAGGATGATAGTTGGGTATAATTTCCAAGTATACTATTTATTTCCTACACGAACTTATATGAATGTTTTGTATAACTAATTATAATGTAAGACATCCAAGTACACAAAGGTTATTAACTAATATAAGAAGATAACTAAGATCTTGGGTAATAACACAGAGCATGACTCTAGCAGTGCGCAAGCTCCAAAACCCCCGGTTAGGGTTGTGTGAAGGCAATATATCAAGGTGTGAGGAATAGGGAAGTGCACGAAGTGACCTGTGTGCAAGGGACAAACAGTGGGACCAGTCGAATGTCTTAGACATCTCAAGGGTGCGAAAACCTAGTTATACCACCATCCCTTGCTGAAAGGGCCAGTAGTATCGGGATTTGTTTGGCTAATTAACTCCGAACCTTGGTCAGGCCCCAACAAGCCAACACCAGACCCAACAGAGTTTCAGGTATGGTACTCTCATTCTATCCTTTATACTTGAGAGGGTGCCAGTTATGTGACCATGGATGAGTTTAGGTTCACTTGATCTAAGAAATCCTAGGCAGAGACGATGGCCATCTCTCAATCCTTGCACTGGAGGGGGACCCATCCAACATCTTTTCGAAGAGGATTTCTTTGAATGGCTCAGTGGTCAGATCGCGATGATAGATGACTATGCCTATGAGGGCATGGATTTCATAGGTGATCCTGACTTGATCTTGTCGCCTGGTAAAAACAAGGGGCCTCATGGCAAGGAGTTTTATTAAGAGTATTTAAAGTATTTTTAATATTTTAAATGTTTATGTAATGATTTTGTTGATTTTATGGGTGAACAAGTATTGACATGAAGCTTTTTGCTTGACATAGATGTGGCACCGGTGTGGCCTGCAACTGAGTTTTCCAAGTGAGGTGAGATGGCAAACTACTCGAAGGTGGGGCTTACGCTCAAAGCCTTCATGAGGTTCTAAGGAACCTTGAATATATGATTATGGGTGTTCCCCCCTTCCTATGAGGGAGATTCCTACTCACATGCAGCGACACACAGTTGGTGTGCCTAAGCGATTTTTGGTTCCTCTTTGAAGGATAGCTAGAGATGTATTGTCTTTTCATGAGCAGTAGACTCTGTTAGCAAGCACATGGTATTTCTAGTGGGTGTTTATAGCTAGGATTAATAGCCATTTTGTACTTCAAAATGCCCAAGTTTTGGGAAATTTTCTTATGTAAAAGACTGCATTTGATATATATACATACATACATACATACATACATACATACATACATACATACATACATATAAATATATATATATATATATATATATATATATATATATATATATATAATATATATATATATATATTGGTATTTATGATGTAAATGTTTTTTAATTGTTTTTTGTAAATTTTTAACTGTGTAAATATTTACTTTCATACATGTATATATAATAAATGAGATATATGCCAATCTAACACATAGTTTTCCAATGAATCAACAACTGTATTAAATTCTCAAGGAATGTGTTCATATGTAATAAACTAAAATTAATGTTCCAAGAGTCGTACCCTTAAATAATGACATAACAAGATTGGATTATGAATGTGATAATTATTTGTCAATTGCATAACAACAAGTTGAGAGTCTAACCTGACCACTAGATTAGAGATGTCCCGTGATGATAATTCAGTGAGAAGTGAAATTACAGACATATACTCAGAAATATTGTTGGTGGTAGTACCAAGAAATACTCCCCTGGAACAAATCAGTTCCAAATCAGGTGTGTAAATGAACCAAGCAGCTGATGCAATGTGCCGTGGGTGATGACTGGCACCATCCACGTATCCTGCGTAGGTTAAGGGAAATGAATACATTTGCACAATGAGAAATATGTATGAGACAACTACTTCAAACAATACCAAAAAAAATCTAGTCACATCAAAAAGAAGAAAAACTTATAAATACATAAAATTACAACGCAGATGCATAGTGCAGTACTAGGCATAATACTTTTTCAGATAGAGCCCGTTTCGGGGCTCAGTGAGCAAGATGCCTTCCCAGTCCTGAAGTTCATATGCCCTTTTTGAGAAGGCCTTCGTGACAACATATGGACCGATCCATAAGGGTTGAAGCATTCCTTCCCACAAGAGGACATGTTTTTTTACCATAGAGTAAAACAAGATCTCCCTCTTGGTAAGAATGAGGCCTGACATTTTTGTCATACTGGGCTTCAACTTGGTGCTTATGGGCTTCGAGTACCAATTCAGCATCTTGATGGGTTTCATCAAATTGATTGAGGTATAGAACACACTCTTCTTTGGCAGTCGTTCCAATCAAGAGTTCAACAACGATTTGTAAGCAAGGAATCTAACACTCGATAGGTAAAACTGCTTCTAGGCCATAAGCTAGTTGGAAAGGTGTAAATCCTGCAACTATTTTTACTGAAGTTTACTATGCCCACAATGTAGGATATAACATTTGATGCCAGTGGGTTTTGTGATTCCTTACTAACCTATGGATCATGGTCTTTAAGATGCCATTAATGGCTTCTACTTGGCCATTAACTTGGGGGTGGTAGGAGGATGATTTGTCCTGGCGAAAACTGAGCAACGATGTTAAGTCAAACATCATGTGATTTTGAAAATGAGACCCATGGTCTGTAACGATCATGCAAGGTACACCAAAGTGATAGATAACCTGATTGAACAGGAATATTGTCATGGTTTCTCCATCAGCCTAGAAAGTGGGAAGGACTTCGGCCCATTTCATGAAATAGTCCACCGCTACAATAATGTAGTTATGTCTGCCAGAAGAAGTTGGGTTGCATGTGACAAATTCGATACCCCATTTGGCAAAAGGGCTGACAGAGATGACTCGGTGCAGTAGGGCCAGAATTATCCTACATGTAAAATTTTCTAAGCAGTAGATATGCCAGAAAGATGATTGTCACATGCCCTAGCATGGCAATCATTTAAAATGTGCTCCCCCTCTTCATGAGTGAGTGAACATCGAAGAAATACATTAGCACCACAATGATATAAACTATTGTTTAGCACTAAATAGTGTTGCACTTGGTGGTGGATGCGATGACGATTACCTAACGATAGTTTAGGGTAGAAATGTTGTAGTTGGAGGTAGACAAGAATGTCACCATACCAAGGGTCAGTAGAGTTGATCAGATGGACAGATTTATCCAGGAGAGGATCATGGGCTATCTCTTTGGGTTTGATAATGGGAAGATATGACAAAATTTCGATGAAGACTAAGGATTTTTTTGCCTTGGTAGTATGTTACATAGCAATTTGTCACCAACTCTACATTCCCTAATCCCGGATACTGCCGGTCCATGTTACTGACATCTATGTTGTGTCATGTTTCCAATTATGTGTCATTACTTTCCTTGCAATATCAAGAAGAATGTCTCATTCATTGTGCCTGAGGAAGACCCCTTTTTACCTAAGTTTCTGGGTCATTTCGAGTCAGAAGTTATCCCTCTCACAAAGATGGTCAAGTTAAGACTAGCCCTAGGGAAGTCTTCACTCTATCCCTATGTTGCACTCGCAACGAGCCAAATTTGGCAAGTTTTTCAACTACTCATGAAAGCTTCGAGATGGGATTTCTTTATGGGTAGTCCTAGGATTGGTTGTTGGGTCAGTTGAGCTTGCCTCTCTCCTCTAGGATAGTTGTTCCACGTTTTGTGCAACCTCCCTAAGAGATAATCTCTTCCTTCTCTTATGGGACCTCTCCCTCCTATAAATATCTCCTCCATGAATGAGATCAGCTAGCATGGATGTAACTGGATGATAGCTAGATGTAATTTGATAGTTTCAAGTTTCTAAGAGAGGAGTAGAGGTAGAGAGTGTTATTAGAGTGTAGAAGTAGCCTCATATGTATTTTGGTTTGGGAGATGTTTGAGTAGAGTTGCCTTGAGATCGTTCTAGCATCACCCCTTTTTTTACAAAAGAGGGAGTCATATGTTCCCTTGGGAGATGGTTCACAAGTAAATGCTTACAGAGACATGCCAACAGTACCCTTCAAGGAGGCTTGTGACGTCAATGCTCGGTTGTAAGTTTTACTTTGATTTATATTAATACAAATCAATAGCTTGTTTCCTATATCGTGTGTTAAATTGTATGAAAATAGCTTGAGGTTCCTTGACTCTTCAAATATATTTTTTTGTCATTTTCTATTGTGTTTGTGGTGTTTCTTTACATGTTGTTTTCAGGTATAAATGACTAGAAGAACAAGAGCTGGAGTAAAACAATGAGGACTTCATCGAACTTTGAACTGAAGGTAGGCCTTCATAACACCAACTTTCTAAGGAAATTTTCTTTGGTATTGTCTTTGTAGTGACTAGACCCACTCCAGGGCTAGAGGGGTTGCCTCTATCTGCAGAGGAAACTTACCTGTGTCACAAGTTGGTGACCATTCTAAGGACTTGTCTTTTGTCTTTTGTGTTGATTGGTTTTGTTTGTTTATTGTCTTCCTTATTGTTCAGGTAGCATACTCTATTCTAGAAGTTGTTAGACTACTCCTGTAGCCCTCCCACCCTTCTAAGTGATAGATCTAGCCTTGTTCTGGTCCAACTTTCATTTTTTGCCTTTGATTCTAGATTGTTACTATTTATTTTATAACAGTCATGAAGTAGTCACATCTGCACTATCTTTTGGGTTGCACCTTTTACTGTACGGCACAATTAAATTGTCTGACAGTCATGATGAGTTTTGAAATCAGCTCGGCACAACTAACTGATGTACTTTCGCAATGGCGTCGCAAAGTACTTAGTTAGGGAGGTGTGATGATTTGTTTTCAACGCATGTTGCTAGTGTTTTACTTGCGACGATTCCTATAAGTTTCAAATTTTGAGGTTTGTTTGGTTGATCGGCCAGTGTGTTCTATCCTCAGAGCTTGTTTTTCTCCTCTTCATTGTGTCAAAAATGTTGATTGTTAAGATTTTTGATTCCGGTTTCCAAGTCTTTTCAAATCCTCCCTTTTGAACCGTGTGATCTAAATACCTTAGGGTTTCTCCACTACTTGGTTTTCTTGGGTCACTCATTCATTGAGATCTTTAGACTCTGCTTGGTATAATCTCTCACATTGTTTGAGGCTTCTTCCTTCGTTGTATGTCATCCTCTTGATTGGTGTGTGGCGTTTGGTCACCGAACTTCCTTCTCTTGTTTGTTCGGTCTCCTTCCTTTTCTTGACATAAATCACTTTGTTTCCCAGTCAATGAGACAGCTTTCCAGTTTTGTAAAAAGGATTATTTCTTTAGTTTCGAGTCTTTGATTCATTTTTGCATGTAGTTTCTTATAATTTATTTGAAAAAATCACAAAATTGCATTCATCTTGCATTAAGGTTTGAAATATGATTTATGCATTATTAGATTCTTGAGATTAAGACATTGAAAAGCAAAAAGTGTGTTTCTCATTTTCTTGATCAAATTTCTTGCGAGTTTGAGTAAATGGTAGAAGTGTTCCTTTTTCTTTGATTGGTTTGTTTGTTTTCCATTCAACTGTTATGCATTGAACCTCTCACTCTTCCTTAGCTAGTTGTTCATCTAATGAGAATGGTCTTTTTGCTCATTTAGTTGCATTCTAGGAATGTTGAAGATACATTTGATAAGGATTTAAAACTGAGACTTAATTCAAGATTAAATGTTAAAATTTATGGAATGAACTTAAAAATGCATTGGAACCTAATGCTCACATATCTAGAGGTCTAGGCTAGAGACATGTTCCGATGTCATTAAACCTAGTTGCTATTTTTTTCACTAAGGTTGGGTGATTCCTCCTTTTTTGATTCAATAGGTACTAGTACGAATTTGTGCTCCATGTACCATTGCATATATGTTGGGAGAACCCACTAGGTTATCATCCTATTATCCATAGGAAGCCAAGTCTATTACCTTATGAGTCATAATGCACTGAACACAACATTCAGGAAGATTAACTATCATACGAGAAGTCCTTGGTCATTTTTCTTTAATTTTATTACCAAGGTGTATATGAAGTTTTATGATTTGTCTGGTAAACCTCTTGAATAGAATTCCAGAGCAGTCACTTTCATTCCTTTTCATCTCTTTAAAAGTAAAAGGATCATCTAAGCACTTGTCCTTTCAGACTCATTAAAATTTGAAGGCGACTAGAGTTATCTTTTCTCCTCTTTCTCGACTCTTTAAACATGAAAAGGCATTGTTTCATTCTAGTGTCATGAAATTTATTTGCCTGCAATAACATTTTACCTATTAATCTTGGCCACATCGTGATCATATCTTGGAATATTTTTGCAACCCTATTGATTATATATTTTCTCCTACACTTTTGAGTTAGGCCATCCTGGTGGATTCACTGAATTCGTCATCCTTACTAGGTGATGGAGAGCCCCTTTATCCTATCTCTTTTGAGGTATCATCTATTATTGGTACTCTCTCTATTGTCCTGAGTGTTTAGCCTCTTGAATCTCAAGCTCTGGGTGAGGAACCTTTTGATATCATTTGGACTCCTCCCAATGTTTGGGAATTTTTAGGCGAGTACCTTCCATCTACTCCTCCTGGTGCTTTGATTTCGATGGCCACTTTCAACATGGATGAGTCAAGTCCCATTAGTAGTCAAGAGAGCCTTGTGTTGACCAGGGAATGTCAGTTTCCCCTGGAAGGTTTTCCTTTCCACACCACTCCAAATGTGCCATTGCCACTTTGCTATCACACTCTAGCTAACATACTTGGTTCTAAATCTCTATATTAGAGCTCTCTGTGGTCTTGTACTACCATTGTGACTTTCAGACCTTTCATGTATGCTCAATCCGCCCTAACTTCCATACCTCAGATGCAGGTTACATCAGTTACATCTATTCCATCAGTGCCCACCGTGCTTGTAGCATCTACATCCCCTTTTGTTAGTGCAGTTACTGCATATTCGATAATTACTACTGTTACATGGAAATCTTCCGGACTCGCTGGCAATGGTCCTTTGCCTTTGGTTTCTAGAGTTGGTCAACCTGCAGGTAATGTACCAACCTCTTCAAATTCCATTCCAGCGGGATTGTCATATGAGCAATATCTGTTTTCTCTTCAAAATCCAACTCATAACCCTTTAGGTTCTCAACCACTTTCTGTTTCGCATAACCCTCCACACTACTATGATCACTATGGAGCTCATATTTATTACACTAGGTCTCTTCTTCTAGGGGTCCTAGTTGATAATCACATTCTACTTTTGGTTGCTTGGAATCACACTATTACCATGGCCCATAAGGATAACCTTTTCAAGGACAACCTTTGGGTTTGCAAGGGAAACCTTTTCAAGGAAAACCTTTGGGGTTGTGAGGAAAACCCTTTTAGGGACAACCTTTGGCCTCCACAGGTTCCTCCTTTGTTTATTCAGGGCAACCTTCTAGTTAACTAGGTTAGCCTTGATTCCAGTAAGGACAACCAGTTGCCCAGCAAGGACAACCTTCTGGTTAGCTAGGTCATCCTCGGTTTCAGCAAGGCCAACCTATTTCCCAGCAAGGACAACCCTCTCGTCAAGTAGGACAACCTCAGTTTTAGCAAGGCCAACCTTTTGGTCAAATAGGTCAACCTCAGTTCCAACATGGCCAAAACTTATGGTTAGTTAGGTCAGCCCCCGTTCCAACAAGGACATTATTCTGGTCAAGTTAATCCAAATCTTAGTCAACCGAGCACTCAAACGCAAGCTGGTTCCCAAGCTCAACCCGGTCTCTAGACTCAGGCTAGACTCCAAACTCAACTTGGTCCCAAAACTCAGGTTGGATTCCAAGGCCAACCTGTTTATCAGATGCAACCTGGGCCCCAGGCATAGTTTGGACCTTAGCTGCAATACAATCTCCAAATACCTCAACAACCTTAGGGTGCTTTGTATCAGAACTATCAGCAACCTCAGGTTAATCCTTATCAGAATTTTCGGTAGCCATCTGCTGCCCCTATTGGTCACAATGGTAACCAAGGGTTTGCTTGCGGTCAAAATCTGGGTCAACAACCAAGCTATGGCATTAATCCACCCAACTATAACCCTTACGGACAAAAACCATGGGGGCAACAAGGCTCTGAATGGAATCCTAAAACTGGCCCTTATCAAAGACCTATGATGTCTTTAACCCTCAATTACCTTTTCTTGTGACTTTGGAACTGCCAGATGTGTTGAAGTTGACAAATGACCCCATACTTCATAATCCATATTGGCGACCAGCTCCGACCAAGATCGCTGGTGATTGTTCTAAATTTGACAGCAAATCTGGAGAGGATCCCCAAGTGCATGTCATGACTTATCACCTTTGGTGTTCATCTAATTTGTGGTTGGACGATTCTATCCATATCCATCTTTTTCAACGGACTCTTACTGGTTCCGTTGTGAAATGGTATATTGAACTCACTCGTGGAACTTTCCAGGACTTCAATTCTCTTGCAATGGCATTTCTTACCCATTTTCAGTTACCGATTCACTATGAAACAGGAACATAGCTCCTTACTTCTCTGAAACAAGACACGACTACCCACATCTCTGATCATATTCATGAATGGAGAAGGCAATACTGCGATTATGTTCTGGATCCTTGATCAGCTTTTGACCAACTGGTTTACTACCTCTTTTTTCATTCCGATAGCCCGAGATATCGCTATGGGGGCATGTGTTACTGAAGAGAAAGCTATTGTGCATGCTCAGTATCTTGATTTAGTTTATTCCCAATATGGCATGCTTTATGATGTCTTACCTGATGCTTCATGACTTGGAACTTCTAAAGCCCTGTCAACACCTTCTGTCGATGGTATTATTGATTTCATTGCTCAATCTTCCTGAAAGTCTTCCACAACTCCTGCAAACAAAAAACCTACTGCTCCTATTGAAAATACTCGTCAGTCAACATCTAATACTAGGAAAACCTTAGAAGTCAATGTCGTTCAGTATACCATCGCAGAGAAAACTTTGAAAGGTAAGAAGAAAGGGAAAGGTAAAAATAAGGCTGATGCACCAAAGCAAGAACCTCCTAAGACTCATGTTGATGATGGTTCTAAATGTAAACCTAAATATCCTTATCTTATATGTGACGAGGATCACTGCACTAAAGACTATCCTAGATGGTCTAAGGTTAGTCATTTGATTAAGGGGACTTCAAGGACTCCTGTTGTACTTAAAGAGCCTTCTCCCTCCCACCAAACTCAACTTGTGGTAGACCAAAGTCAATCCTCTTCTACTTTTGGCTCCTAGGATTTTATGGCTGGGACTATCCCTATTCATGTGAGTACTTGATCGAAATGTTACACTCCATCTGCCAGCAAGGAACTTGAAGTACCTTCTAACGTTCCTTCATCTAGTTCTGGCCCTCTTCATATTAAACCACCAAGCACTAACTCTGTCATTAGACCTCCTACTAAGGGAGTTCTCTGGAAATCTTCCTATAACCCCAATGGTTGTGCTGTGCAGCACTATAGTATTGTTGAAGACTTAGCCCAAGCTCCTTTGGTTATGTACGCATTGGAAGTTCTCTAGAGTTGTCCCCCCCAACGGGAGTCTCTGCTATCCACCATTGGTGGCATTGATCTGCCCGATTATAAGTTCATTACATTCGATCTTGAAAACCATGTGCCGCATTTGCCTCATCAAATCACTTTTCTCATTAAAGTCATCAATAACTCAAAGAATATTCATTACACTGTTATTGATGAAGGTGCCTCAACATGCATCATGTTTGTTGCTTGTTGGAAGGCCATCGGTTCCCCGTCTTTGAGTCAATCTCCTAATACCTTGGAAGCATTTGATGGAAGAGATTCATGTCCATTTGGTATTCTCCCATGCTTGCCTATCACCTTGGAAGGGAAGATGGTCGATGTTGAAGTTGAATTTGTTGACGCTAATCTAACTTACAACCTTTTTTTGGGTGAAAGTTGGACATATGCTATGCGTGCCATGGCATCGTCATTATTTCATGTACTCCATTTTCCTCATCAAGGAAAAATTGCCATGGTCAATCAACTTTCCTTCTTCGCTTCCTCTTCATCGAATGGCAATATTTCGTTTATGGAGCATACCAGTATTCCCTATGAGAGTGTGGGTGTTTGACTCTTTAAATATCCTGACCTTATGGGTGTTTTTCACTCCCACCTCCTAATGTCACCTCTGTTAATATGATCTTTATCAGTCATGATCCCTGGGCAATTCCGCCCCTTGATGAGGTGGATTAATGGGGTGAGGTTATGACGTTGAGCCCTGCAAGGCTCAACTATGTTGAAATCGTTTTGGCTTCAGTTTCATCTTCTAACTCTACTCCTTCAAGTAGATATATCGACACATATGTGCAATCCCCTTGGCTGGGAGATATTGCTTCTCCATATCTGTTATGAGAGACATTTACTTCTGATGATGTGATTCTTGAGACTATGTCTTTTGAGGATCCTCCTTGGCTTGATAATCATCAACGTTCCTCCTTTCTCCTAGGCCATGGGCCATGACTGCCTGTCTGGATAAGTTTTCTTCCTATATTCCTTCTCAACCACTTTATATGGAAATATTAAATCATGAGGTTTTTTCTGAGGGGAATATGGGAAATATTACACAAACCATGCCCATCGACATCTCTATTAAAATAGGGATTGTTGAAAATATTCACATTGGAGTTACTTGTTCTCCTGAGGAGATCTAGCTTCACATTAACCTTTTCTAAGAGTTTTGCGATGTGTTCACCTAGTCATATGAAGAAATGCCCAGTATTTATCCGAGTATTGTGGTACACGAGATACCTATGTATCCTAGTGCAAAACCAATTTGTCAACATTTACATCCCGTGCACCTGAGAAAGGTTGCTCCCATTAAAGGAGAGGTTGAAAAACTTCTCAAGGTAGGGTTTATTTACCCTATCGCATTGACATACTAGGTACCTAACATTGTTCATCTGACCAAAAAGCAAGGCATTATTAGGGTTTGTGTTGATTATCATGACATCAATCACGCATGTCTGAAAGATAACTATCCTACTCCCTTTATTGACCAGCTTATTAATGACCGACCTGGGAGTGAGATATTCTCTTTTATGGATGAATTTTTTGGATACAACCAAATAAATATTTCACCTGTTGACCAACACAAAACTGCCTTTATCTGTCAGTGGGGTTATTTTGCTTACAAAAAGCTCCCTTTTGGCCTAAAGAATGTCGGTACAACTTTCCAGCGAGAAATGTCCTATGATTTTCATGATATCAAACACATTGTTAAACCTTACCTGGATGATCTTCCGACTCATTCAACTAAATGCACAGACCATCTGAATAACCTCCACAAATTTTTCTTCATTGTAGACATTACCGTATTCATCTCAATCCGCATAAGTGTGTCTTCTACGTCAAATCTGGCAGACTCCTTTGGTTTTTCATTTCTAAAGAGGGTATTCCTCTCAATCCCCTCAAAGTCGAAGCTATTCTGAACCTGCTTCCCCCTGATTCTTTGCATCAATTGCAAAGTTTGTAGGGAAAGGCCAATTTCCTACGTCTTTTTATCCTTAACTATGTCGAGATTGCTAAAGGTTACATACGTCTCCTTAAGCATGACACTCCATTTATTTGGGATGATATCGCCCAAAGGACATTCGAGCAGCTCAAGGCACTTCTTGCTTTTACTCCCCCATTGTGCCCACCCAACTATCATCGTGATTATTCACTTTATCTAGCTGTTGTTGATAGTACCATTGGTATGGTTTTGGTCCAAGACGATGACGATGGTTCTGAGCACGTCATATATTATCTTAGCCACAACATTATTGACATTGAGACTTGTTATGCTTATGTCGATAAGTTAGCCTTGGTTGTTGTTTAGGCTATCCAACATTTTCATCATTATAATTTGTTGTGTACTACGACCGTGATTTCAGATTGCAACTAGATGACATACATTCTGTCACGTCAATTGATAGGGGGCGAAATACTCAAAATGGATTGTTATCCTTCAGGATTTTGATTTGGAGTTTACCACTACCAAGTCTAAGAAGTAACTAGTCTTCGCTGAGTTGATTTTCTCATTACCGTTTGCTTCCACTCCCTCTTGGATAGATGACCACATTCCAGACGAAACGCTTTTCTTGATCAGTACCCTTGATCCCTGGTATGGGGAAATTATTGTTTACCTCAATATGTCTTCATTCCATCTTAATTTGTCTAAGGATGCCCAGTGACACATTCACCACCATTCTCAGCCCTATCATATTCTTGGAGACACTTTAAATTGTCTCGGCATTGATTCAGTTCTCTGTCGCTATCTGACTTTCGAGGAAGCTAAAAAAGTCTTAAATGACTGCCACTCTAGTGCCTGTGGTAGTCATATGTCTGGTTATGTTACTACCCAAAAGATTCTTCATGCTAATTACTTTTGGCCCTCCATCTTCAAGGATTGCATTCTAGTTTTCTGCTCATATCACACGTGTCAAATTTACCAGCAGAAGATGCATGCGCCACTACCCTTTTGCTAAATGTGGCATTGATTTTATGACTTGTAACCCTCGCTCAGCCAAGGGGCATGGGTATATCATCATTTCCATCGATTATTTTACGAAATGGGCCAAAGTAATGCCTACATTGTCTAATGAAGGTAAGACAGCTGTGCAATTCCTGTTCAATCATGTAATTACCTGGTTCGGAGTCTCTCAGGCTATAATCACTGATCATGGTTCTTATTTCCGTCGTTATATGATGACTAAGTTGACAACCCAGTTAGACTTACGTCACGATAGTTTGACGCTTTATTACCCTCGGGCCAATGGCTAAGTTGAGACAGTGAACAAAGTGTTGGCTACCATGCTTCAGCATACCATTGAAATGCACAATTCCAACTAGAATTTGATGTTGTTTTCTGCCCTATGGGCCTACCATACCTTGATTAAGGATGTGACCAGATTCACACCATTTTAATTTTTTTATGGTCTGGAAGCTACCCTTCTGATTGAATGTGAAATCCCTTCTCCCAAATTAGCTATCGAATTGCTCTCGAATACTACTCTGGTGGAATAACGCCTTCTTTATCTAGAATGGATTGACGAGACTCATCAACTTGCTTCTTTATTCATTGAATCACAAAAGAAGAGAGTGAAAACTCTATTCATTCAGACAGTCAACCCACGTTCCTTCACGGAGGGAGATTTATTCCTATTGTATGATCAAGCCAATGACAAGCTGGGGGAAAGCAAATTTGAACCCATATGGCATGGGCCCTATATTATCAAACATGTTTTGCAAAAATGGGCTTATGAGCTAATTGATTACGAAGGCAACCCTTTAGATAAGCCCTGGAATGGGCTTTATCTCAAGAAATATTATGCATGAGTATTTCGTGCATAAGTGTGTACATAAGTGTGTTTTTCATTTTGTACATGTTTAGCTTGGTGTGTAAGCATTTGTTGCTTATTGTGCCCTTTTTGCTTCTTATGGAGATGTCAGTCAGACCTTATGTTGGTTTTACTAATGGTGCCTATCGCAATAATTGGAATCTTTCCTCCGCGGCATGGGTTATCTACGATCCTCACGGTGAGTTGGTAGATCTTCAAGGTGTTTTTCTAGGATGTACCACAAACAATGTCACTAAATATAGTGCAGTATTGAATTATTGATTGAGGTTGTTGTCCCCAATATTCACGCATTGATTGTGAATCTAGATTCACAACTTATTGTCCTTCAAATCAATGGGTGTTATTCTATCAGAAACCCTCAAATTTTAAGGTTCTATTTATGTGTCCATTTACTAGAAAGGAATTTTGATTATATTACATATCAACACATTCCTAGAAGACTCAATACATTAATTGATGCATTGGAAAATCATGTATTAGATAGACATGTGTGACATTTATGAAAGTAAATCATTAAAGAGATAATAAGTCAATATAGAAAAACATAGGTATATATATATATATATATGTATATCAAGTGTTGCACATCGCAATGCTCAAAAAATATATGTTCGGGTTAGATCACAAGACAACATTTCTTTCAAAATTTTTAGAAATTAAACCTAGGAGTCTAATCTGTGTGGTGTTCTCTATAGCACACAACTTCTTGGACCACACGTCAGAGAAGTCAGTGAATCCTGCCCAACACCCCTACTGTGTGTCATTGGTACTATCAAGGGACATCCTTGAATCTTGTGTAGTCAGGGATCCCCTTCATCAACCCCTCTAGGTCACGAGCAATCTCGTCCTCTACATCTCCACCAGGAGGAGGAATCTCAAACTCCCGCTCAACTCTTTGAGCAATCAGAGATAAACCTATAGGCCTTTCCAGCCTAACATATGCAAGATTGAAACATAATGATCTGAACATATGTGAAAAATGATAAAAAAAATTACAAAATCTTTCAAAATCAAAATTTGTTACCTTTGTTGTCCAAATGTTACCGAGGGAGAAGTACTAAATCCGGATGACCCCTGAAATCTATGCTAGTGTATGGCCAGTCCTCGAAAATGACAAGTTATTGATCCAACCATTGGAAAAACTTGGGTCTCCACGACATATGTTGAACTCCGCCTCCTCGAGGCATCAGAATCACCCATCGAGTCATCTATGGCTCCCGCGGAGTCAGTCGTGCTACAAATTCTTCATGTCTCTAAAAGATAGGAAGGTGCTCAAGGATGAAGGATACTAGGATTGATCAATACCCAAACTATTTGACATCCCTGTTATAGGCATACTTGGGCACATCAACCCCAAAGTTATATGTCGATGTATTATGCATCATCAACCCCTAAAAGAGTTGCTTCATACCCTAAAGGAACATAGTCATTTGAATACATCATTCCCTAAAAGTTCCATCTAAGAAACCATCAAGAAATTGCCTAAATTGAACCATACTGACTGCTCCACCAGAAAAGTGCGATGCATACTGAGTGGTACACTGCCACGGTGCGATGCATACTATTTAGGCCTTCTATAGGGTGTGATGGGCAAGGATGGACAAATGTTTGGGACATTTTGTTAGTTGGTTGCTCATGGAATCTTTTAGAAACTTCTCCTATGCCACTTGCCTCTCTGAATTTGCCCAAAGATGAATAAGGGATCTAGGAAATCTCCAATCCCTTCTCTTATGGAACCAATTGTAAAAAGTGGAATGACACTAATCAAACCCCATGAATGACTCACATCCTTGCAAGCATCTATAAATGGATCTCCAATCCAAGAGATCAAGAGGCTGAAATGTTGTGAATTGCAAGTAAGTGTTGATAGTTTGTCATTGAGAAGAGAGCATTGTATTCTTGTTGGAGTGATATTGCTATTACATGAGGTGAAGAAGGATTGAAGTTGGGAGGATGGCACTGGGTCAGACAACTAGGTTGTAATTCTCCTTTCTATTAATAAAGATATTCAATGTTTTTCCCATATGATTGTGCAATTGTGAATGCTATCATTTGTGAATGTTATCATTTGTTCATTATATATCTGATTCTGTAATGTTTATGTTGTAATAGATCATGATGCTTTGATGGTTCTTTGTTGTTGTACTTGTGCAAGTACTCTCCAAGCGTGTTAACTACGAGGAGGAGTTGCAAGATTTGCCAAAGGAGAGGGAGAGCAAGCAAGGGATTAAGAGGAAGTTCCAGGTTGGTTCCATTATATTTCTCTTATCTGTTACACATAGGAAAAATCATTGAATTGCTTTAAACTATTGTTTCTAGGGTAGCTGCCAAACCTAGAGGGCTAGCATTCTTTAGGAATACTAGTTTTCCCAAAAACAAATTGGTGACTCCATTGGAGAATGAACAGATGTTTGTTTGTTGTTATTGTTTGTTCTATGTTCAATTTTATAAACTATAGATAGAGTCTGAAGTCAACCATGTAGCCTTTGAACATTTTTTGCTCCGCAATTGCATAGTTGATGAATGCTGCTTCAGTCAATCTCTGGTTTAGTTTATGAATTAAACATTTGACTTAAAAGCACATATAGATGACCTTTTGGGAGCTCAGTAACCTCTCAAGACATTCCATCATACTTTGTTCATCATTGTTCATCAAAACCCAACTTAATTCATTGAAAACAGCTCCACATTTGAGCCAAAACCTATTTCAGTTGCACTCCTTGGACCATCGCACTATCTTCCACTATGACACAGTATTCATAGCACCTCCCAGGTGTATTAAGTGCGATGCATCTCAATTTCTACGAAGCCTAGGTGCGATGATTGACTGAACTCTTTTTCCATCTAGAAATTGAGGGTTTTTAACCTTGTTTTCAGTTTTTCTTGGATGTTTTGTTGCATATGAACAGTGCCTCTTTACTGAAGCTTACTTCCATCACTTAGATCAACCTCGACTACATTAGGATTAGTGAATGTTTTGGTGTATTTGTTCCTCATTTATAATCCTTAGTTGAAAAGTTGTTTTAGTTGATTTGTCGCTTTGATACAAAAAATGTCGTAATTGTCGTTTTGTGTCGAAAAGAGAAGTGTCGTAATTTCTTCCTTCCCTTGATAATCGATTAAAGTTTTCTTCATGTATTTGATTTGATTTTTTTATATTCAAAGTGTTGAAAGAATTTTTATTCAAAATTGAAAGTGTCATTTTGAGTCTTCTTTTCCCTTTTGAAAGAAAAATTGTCGAAAATGTCATTTTGAGTGAAATATTTCAGATCTTTGCTGCATTTAGTTTTCTTTTTTGCATCTTTCACATTAAGGAAACCGAAAACAAATACCTGCATTTGTACTTAGAATTTTATGATTTGTGTGTGAAAATATTATTTATGGAAATTCACTAGTGTGTGCTCTTTGCTCTTTGCTTAAAAGCACTGTTGTCTTCTTTCCCTAGTAGCTAGGATTTTCATTGCTCAAATAAACAAATATTGTTTATCATTGTAAATTGCATCTTAGAAATTTCATATCATCATCACGCGGTGAACCATTGAAAGGAAAACTCTATACAAAATCAACTTTAAAATGAATTTCAGCGAACCTAACAATGCTTCTGAACTTAACACAACATATCTAGAGGTCTAGGCTAGTGATGTGTTCCAGCTTCGTTAAAACCAGTGGCTATCATTTTCATTGAAGGTTGGGTGATTCCTCCTCTTTGATATGACAAGTGCTAGCATGGAATTGTGCTCCCTGTACCTTCGCGTATATATTGGGAGACCACAATAGGCTTAAATCTTTTATCCATAGGGAATTGAGTCTACCGCCTTATTGATCGCAATGCATTGAACAGAACATTTAGGAAGATTGACTGCCATACATAAGTCCTTGGTAATTTCTCTTTAATTTGTCACCAAGGTGTATATTGCAGTTTTACGATTGGTTTGGTAATCCCTTTGTCTAGATTTTCCAAAGTAGTCACTTTCATTCCTTTTCAACTCTCTAAAAGAAAAGGTCCATATGAGCACTTGTCCTTTCAGGCTCATTAAAAATCGAAGGCGACTAGAGTCATCTTTAGCTTTTTCTCGACTCTTTAAAACTGCAAAGGTAAAGTTGCATATAAAGTGTCGTTAAAATTAATTGATCTCAAATAACATCCCTATTCCTTAGTTGATCTTAGGTTGAGACATATGGTGACAAATCCAGATTCCACTGATCAAGGAATCCCTTTTGATGGGAATCCTAGTCCTTTTCCTTCTTTTGGAAATATTGGTGCTCTTTATATGGCTACATTGTCCCTTCCGAGATTTACCATTGGCTTGCCATTATGGTTGTTTTCAACCTCCTTTGTTCAAAATATCATGATTTCTCCACAATCGAGTACACCTCCAACTGGACAAAATCAACCTCTAGTTGACCCTAAAGTTGACCCTTTTCCTTCTTCCTCATTTTTTTCTCCCTCCCCCTCTTCCTCTTTGCTTGGTGAAAGTATTGGTACTAGTAACCAGGTGGATAAGAAGAAGAAGAAAGGGAACAGACAAAGAAGAATCCAATTCAGCAAGGGGGCAACCAAGCAACCATTGCTGAATGCAACATCTGATGAAAATCTGTCCATTAAGCCTCACAAAGTCAAAATTTCCATGCAAACTTTGTGTAGAAGACCATCTTCTTTGAAATTGTCCTTACTTTCCTCGGATCTTGAAAATGGTCTCCCTATTCACACTATCCCATGTCATCAACCTCTAGAGATCATGATGGTAACACACCATCAACTAGTGATAGTAAATTTTATGGACAAAACGGAAAGGTCAAGATTCCATGTAGGTTATGTGAAGGTAATCATTAATTTCAACTTTGTCCCTTTTTGGATGAAGCCAAAAGAGTGTTGATAACTATCCTACTTCACCGTAGCAACTTCCATTTGGTTACAGGAAACTCTCCCTAAATCCTTCACTAAATGATGAACCAACTGACCAAAATCAACCATCGATCGAAACCACTCTCTCTGAAAGTGAACCCTATGAGTCTATACCCGATCCAAACCAACAGATTGAGGTAACGGTTGACCCAATTTCACCTTCATCTAATCGTACCTTTCTCGAAGAGAGTGAAAATCATACCACTCAACTTCTTTTTGTTTCTTCAGATTCAAATGAGCTTGGGGGAAATCCACCTGTTCCATCAAGACAGGAGGAAAACCCTCCAATTCTCGTAACTCAAGGGGTTAATCCTCCCATTTCTACGGTACCCCCTCCAAGTAGTCTAGTCACTTTTTTTTATTGGAATCGACTGGCAGGATCCTACCTTCCTTCTTATGTGCCTTTCCAAATCATAGTATAAGTTTGTAAAATGATTGTATCTAGAACTATTATAGACGAAGGTGCATCAGTGAGTGTCCTTTCCTCAACTGCTTGGAAATAACTTGGTTTGCCACAGCTTACGCTTGTTACATAGAATCTGTTGGGCTTTAACAGAGGAACCAGTCAACCATTAGGGATCCTTCCTAAATTACCTATTACTTTGGGAGGGAAAATTGTTTATCTGAATGTGATGCTAGTCCTAGGACCTTTAGATTACAATTTACTTCTTGGGTATGACTATGTTTATCACATGGGAGCTATTGTTTCAACACTCTTTCGAGTGATTTGTTTCCTGCATGAAGAAGGGATTGTCACCATTGACCAGCTTTCATTTCCTTGTCCAAATATGGATCCTAGTCAACCATCTTCCCTAAATGGTCCTTTTGTGCCAATGGTATCATCCTCGCCATGGGTTAATTATGTGGCAACCTGTTCCATACCTACATTGGCTGATGATCAATTCAGTGATTTTGTACATTATGTACTGGGGGCATTGGAACCAGATCTCTCCTTCATGACCAATTATGATTTGTGACTAAGGGTCTCCAAGGAAAGTTTGTTGTCTTATGTCAACGTCATTAAAAAATGAAACCAACAGAATTTCGAGGATAGTTCATTGTATTGTGTTAACCTTGTCTAAAAAAATGAAACAAGGAATATGAGCATATTTTCTTATCTTGTGTCAAGCTCGTTAAAAAATGAAACAAGGAATCTGAGTAGTTTCTTGTCTTGCATCAAGCTCATTTAAAAATGAAACAAGATACCAAGTTTAAAGATGGGTCTCTGATTAGATCTCGTAAAAGAACCTTCATTCCATCCACTTGATAGCCATAAAGTATTCTACTAAGGTGAATGTAATGAAGCTTGGGGGACATGTTTTGAGATAAGTTTCCCTATAGGTTATGTGATTGGTCTATCACACCATTGACCTTTGTCTATCTGGATGAAGCCAAAGAGGTGTTGGGTAACCGTCCTAGTTCATCACAGTGACTTCCATCTAGTTATAGGAGACTGTCCCTTTCATAGTGCTGAGGGCATGTAAACCAATTCAAGCATAATTTTTTTCATTTTAAGCTTGTGTAAAAAAGAAACCGAAGCCAAGCATAGTTTGTTTGTTTCAATCTCGTGTAAACATGAAATTGAATCCAAGCATAGTTTCCTATGGTTCAATCTTGTCTAAAAATGAACCCATTTCCATTTTTATACCTTGTGATTTCCATTCTATCAACCTTTTCATCAGATGAGCCTTGGTTGTTTTCATCCCATTTCCACCATCTCTTTGGCCGATCATACACTTTCACTTGGTTGTTTTACCCTTTTTTAGGAACAGTTGCAATGAGTGATCTTATTAGCCAGCCTCTTCACATAAATCAACATTTTTGGAGAAGTTCCAACATCACCGGAACTAGTTGCTACCCTACACACCACTCGTTCCTCAAAATAGAGTCCTCTTTAAACCCTTTTTAGACTCATTAAACATGAAAACATCATCGAGTTCTTGTCTTTTCCAGCTCGTTAAATTATTGGAAATGTCATCCCTCCTGTATTATTTTATCCTTTTTCGAACCTGAGGGATTACTTTACAAGAAAGAACTTATGGAGTTTTCTTTTCATCCCTTTTCAAACTCTCTAAACATGAAAAGGACCGAGTTATCCTTGTCATTAAACTTGTTAAAACAATAGCGACAAACTTGTCCATCTAGACGAGACCGAGTTTCACTGTCACTAGACTCGTTAAATTATTAAATAGAGACAGGTTTACCCAAAGGGAAAATTATAAAACAAGCATATGTTATCCTCCTTGAAAAATCTTGAAGAATTTATGGTAGCAAGTCACTCTTGAACATGACACTTTCAATTCATCTCCATTATTGAGTTGGGTTGGGTTATTTTGTTCACCAGTCATCACACCATTGGTCTTTCATACCATCCATATTTTGGGTTAACACTACCAATTCATCTCAGTGTCACCGACATGTTCCAGAGAAGTCATTCAATTGAGAAATCACCATCCAGTTAATGTATCATACACTAAAATACCTCCTACCTTCATTTTTTCATGACCACCATTCTTGAACCGTGTGTCGTCAGTTCGTTTTCACCTCCATAAATCATTTTGCTTCCTTTCGTGTCGTAGATGTGGGATACATCAAGGCCCTCCTACGATGAGTTTATTCTTGTCAACATCAGCTCATTATGCAAGCAGTTGACTTAGAAACAACCCTTTCAGTGCTTTGAATCTTGCATACATCAATGGTAGGTTTCTCACTTCTGGCGATAGGTTGACATCAATGGCCTTCGACCAAAAGATTTTGCGTGGTGTTCGACATCGGATCATGTATTCACACCACGTGAATTTTACTATAGTACCTTGAGGATCATTATCATTATTGGTGATACCTCTCGTGTCTGTTAACAACTCACATCATTGGCTGGTAATCAGGCGATGTCTTTCGATGTTCGACTTCAGAACATCTCTTCACATGGTTTGACTTCTACATCGGGTGAAGATTGAACGATTTTGAAGACCCGGGATCTAGTTTAATCCATTCGCGCTATGATATATTCAAGGATATAAAAACATCAAATGTATAAAGGTTCTACACAAATGGTCATCCTAATCATGGATTGCGACTCTATATCTATAGAATCACAAGTCTGTATCTATAGACGACTATCTAATCTATGTACATGAAATGGAATTTATAAAGTTGAGCATGGGAATGCCTCCCTCAGCTAGATCATGAAAATCATATTATGATGATGTATTGTATTGTAACTTATGCAGGTCACCTTCCAGTTCGAAAGTTTCGATCCTCATGATAAAGCATTTCACCTGACATGAATATTTACAACCTCATGCTTTAGGGGGAAATTGTTATAGGCATATTTGGGCACATCAAACCCAAACTTATATATCAATATATTAGGGCTCATCAACCCCTAAAAGAGTTGCTTCATACCCTAAAGGAACATAGTCATTTGAATACATCATTCCCCAAAATTTCCATCTGAGAAACCATCCAGAAATTGCCTGAATTGAACCATGCTGACTGCTCCACTAGCAAAGTGCGATGCATACTGAGTGGTACACTACCAGGGTGTGATGCATACTATTTAGGCCTTCTATAGGGTGCGATGGGTGAGGATGGAAAAATGTCTGGGATAGTTTGTTAGTTGGTTGCTCATGGAATCTTTTAGAAACTTATCCTATGCCACTTTCCTCTTCGAATTCACCCAAAGATGAATAAGGGATCTAGGAAATCTCCAATCCCTTCTCTTGTGGAACCAATAGTAACAAGTGGAATTACACTAATCAAACCCCATGAATGACTCACACCCTTGTAAGCATATATAAATGGATCTCCAATCCAAGAGATCAAGAGGCTGAAATGTTGTGAACTGCAAGTAAGTGTTGATAGTTTGTCATTGAAAAGAGAGCATTGTATTCTTGTTGGATTGATCTTTCTATTTCATGAGGAGAAGAAGGATTGAAGCTGAGAGGATGGCACTGGGTCAGACAATTGTGTTGTAATTCTCCTTTCTATTAATAGAGCTCTTCAAGTTTTCTCCCATATGATTGTGCAATTGTGAATGCTATCATTTGTGAATACTATCATTTGTTCATTATATATCTAATTCTATAATGTTTATGTTGTAATAGATCACGATGATTTGACAGTTCTTTGTTGGTGTACTTGTGCAAGTACTCTCCAAACGTGTTAAGTATGGGGAGGAGTTGCAGGATTTGCCAAAGGAAATAGAGAGAAAGCAAGGGATTAAGCAGAAGTTCCAGGTTGGTTCCATTATCTTTCTCTTATCTGTTACACATAGGAAAAATCATTGAATTTATTTAAACTATTGTTTCTAGGGTAGCTGCCAACCTAGAGGGCTAGCATTCTTTAGGAATACTAGTTTTCCCAGAAACAATCCCCTTGCTGACACTTTGTTGATTGCCATTTTATGTTATCACCCACGACCTCATCCCAGTTGAAGATGGTGGGATCCATACAGTCGGCTGCCAATCAAAGTTAGGTTTTGGTGGCCTCTTATGGGGCTTGTAAGCCAGCTACTCTAGTGATAGTTGAGAGGAGGATTAGAGTGAGAAGTCTCTAATAGTAGCAATCTTGAGCTTTCTGTAATTATCTAACTTCTCTGCCTTTGGACACAGTCTTCCCATCATCATGTCCATAGTTTCTCCAATGATCCGAGTCCTGGTCATGTGGGGCCTTTCCCCCACTGTGACAACCTTGTCAACAAGTAAATGTCTATTGCCTCACTCTCTAGCTCTTGCCCTCAGATATTGAACTTTCCTTCATTTGGATCCCACACTCCAACCATATATTGGAGTAAGTCTGGTTGTGCCCCTCAAATAGGGCACCATGAAAATTTTCAGCAGACCATAGTTCCAGAGCACGTTCAGGCAAGTTTGGTCCCCCATGGTTAATTCATCATCGCTATTGTGCTCTCATTCTTTATAATCAATCACCATGTTTTCTTCCTGCACACACACGTAAATGATTATAAGTACTTTGGTTTTATTTAAAATCCAAGGAATTGCTTCAGTTTTGAGAAATATTAAGAATCAGTGCTCGACACGCCTGTTTTTCTAATAGGTGTCCTGAGCCAAAATCAACCGTTAAGAAAAATCAGGATCTTCACGACTTTTCCATGTACAGTCGCGAAGACCCCATTTTCTCCCCATAGAAAATTTGGGGTCATCGTGATCCAGAGATGACGAATCGCAACGACCGTCGTGAATATGTCAGCCCTAAATCCTTCCTAAGAGGTGGTTAATACCATTAAAAAAAAGTATTATCTATTTAAATATGCAGGAAATCAATTACATCCTACCTGGATTGGATGAATTTGCTGACAAGCCGTTGATCTTCCTCCAGTCAACCATTGAAATTTCGAATGCACGAGCGTAAATTTTTCACTCTGAGGTAAAATGGTGAAAACTAATTTGAATTTACCAAATGACTCTTTTATAAGCCTTTTTGGTCAAATTAGGGTTTGTAAATTAGGGTTTTTGTCTATTTATTAATATTTCACGTATTTTTATATCAAAGATGGATCTTACACATGTTTTTGTGCAACAACAGGTTTCACGAACTCTAGTGACTAACTTGCAAGTTATATTTTATACTTTTTCAAACTTGGTAAAAACATGAAAAAATCCCTTTTGGAGTCATCTTTAAGCTCTTTTCTGAATCTCAAAACATGAAAATATCATCAAGCTCTTGTCACTTTGAACTCATTAAAGGCTGCAAAGCATCATCTAACCAGTATAAGTTTACCCCTTTTTCGAGCTGGGATAGATTCTTTACGAAAAAGGTATACGTTGATCTTTCAGGGTCAATAGGTTCCCTTGGATATTGTTTTCTACATTTTTGGATTCGAGGGACAAATTTACAAAAAGGGAACTTTGGAGTTTTCTTTTCCATGTCTTTTTCAAACTCTCTAAACATGAAAAGGACTCTGAGTTTTACCTATGTTGGACTCGTTAAACCCTGACGCCATTGGACTTGTCACCATGAAGAGACCGAGCTTCTCCCGCCTAGGTCTCATTAAAAAGCACTAGGTTGGATTCGTCTCAAGGATGAACTTATATTAAAAGCATATGCTTTCCCATTCAAGCTTGTGCTTCAAAAAATAATTTGGGTACTCGCCAAAAATGGTGGGGGAAAATTTGGAAACATTCTGTTGATTGTATTAGTTATTACGACAGCTTGTCTCTCTTGGACATCAACACTTTTTCTGCTTCGTGTCGGGTTGGGATATCCTCAGTCTATTGTTGGCCTTCTAGGTTTTGGGTTATTCATTTTTCCTCATTCCATCTGATCCCTTCTACATCGTCATGACCTTTGATCCCTTTGTACCAAAATGTTGGCGAATTCCGGAATCGTGTTGTTGATATGTTCAAGAGCTTAATCCTTCTGCAGTTTGTAGCCTTACACACCTTCCTCAAATTCTCTGTATCATGCACAATTATCGTGTTCCTTTGTCTAGCATCGATGATGTGGGAAACTTTATGGCCCTCCTTCATTCGGTCGCTTCTTGTTGACTTCAGCTCATTATATGGGAAGTTGACCTAAAGACTCCTTTTTGGTACCTTAGAGCTTACATGCCTCAATGGCAAGTTCTTCGCATTTGATGACAGACTTGCATCATTGGTCTTCGATCGAGTGATTTCACAAGTGTTCAACTCCATATCATTCTTCACACTTTATGGGTTGTACTAGCAGTACCTTGAGAACCATTGACATTGCTGGTGGTTTCTCTTGCCCTTGTTAACAGTTCACATCATTGGCCAGTAATCAACTGATTTTCTAGTGTGCTCAACTTCAACATATATATTCACATGTTAGAAATTACAATGGTTAGGTTGGGATTCAAGATCCTGGGCTCAAATTACATAAGTCTAGGTTGTGTGGATTGATTTATACATGACTCTTTTGATTGGATGGTTGTGACCATACTTGAGTCTCTTTTGTGGTCTTTCTAATTGGATGACTACATCCATACCATAGACCATTTATGTTTATCTTTTGGATGGCTACGCCCATACTTTATGAACATGTATTTCATTTCACTATGTACTCATGTATCAGAGATATTAGTTGTACTTGCATCTATATGTCTTTCGCAAGGATGTTCTGTTTCAGTTACGAATTCATAAAGCATTTCAACCCTCCCACTCTCTCAGCCTTCATGCTTTAGGGGGCATCTATTACATAGTAATTTGTCACCGATTCTACATTCCCTAATCCCGAATACTGCTGATCAATGTTTTTTATCGCTCCAAATATCACCTTATGTATTTGTGATGCTTGGTTTATGGCCTAGGGCAACCCCTCCTTCTAGACTTGGTCCAAATATTAAAAAAATATTTTTTATTCCCTGCACGCGACTTTTCCCTATATTAAATGTGTGTACACGTAGGTTAGTATATACCCAATCCATGTATATGTCTTAAAACACTTTTAAAAATTAAATTTCCTTAATTATGGGTGGAGATCATGGGTTTTACCTGTTGATTATCTATTAGTGCCCGTGGCCCAACTGTTCCCAACTATTTCCCAACTAAAAAACTACTTTGGGAGAAGTATAAAAAGAATTCAATGGAAAGACCTTAAGGAGGAGAGAAAATAGAGAATTACTCTGCTAAGATTATCCCCTCACCAAGTTTGAAGATCCCTATGCATCAATCACTTCCCCAAGTTCAGGAAACCCTTATTTCCTTGAGAGTTGATATCCTTTCACTTGTAGGGGATAAAGTCCCCTAGGGCTTTGGGTCAAAACCCTAGCAAAGCAAGAGTAATCTACAACAGGAAACAAGAAGATAACTTAGGAAAAATTCTTAAATGAGCAAACTATGCAAGGTGGGATGACCTGATGAAATGCCTTGGAGGTGGACACGTACCAAGGACTACTTTTGACGATGATTTCTTCTCCTGGTGGGAGCAGCAAGTCATCACTGTGGATGACTATACCTATGCTGGAATGGATTTCAGGAGAGATCCGGATCTGGTGTTGCCACCAAACGCAGCATGGGGAAAGATAGGTAACCATTTTCTAAATTTTTGTCAATTTTTATGAATTTTTATGTTTTTCAAATATGAAAATGAACTTAAGATATTTTTTATAGGCTTAAATGACTCATATAATGATCATGTTACAGATGTGGGTCTGGTACAACCAGATGGATTTTCACGACACAGGCGTCGTGGAAGAGGTGCCGAAGAGGTGACTGTGGAGACTGAGAGAGTCTTATACACAGTCCAGTGAAACTTGGTGATATTGACTCACCGGGTACCGATAGAGGTCGTAGAATATCTACCAGAGGATATTCAATGCCGTGTGGTAGGAGTGCCACGCAACTAGGTTCGCATTTTTCAGCATGTTGCCAAAGCGGTGGTCACCTACTTAGCTACTCATCCTTAGCTGGGTAATTAGATGTATTGGACATGATTATGGGAATTTTAGTCTCGATTTTGTATTATTTTTGAAACACTTTATGTACACATGGGCGTTTTATGATATATAATATATATATATATATATATATAATATAATATATATATATAATAATATATAATATATATAATAATATATATATATATATATATAATATACACAGTCCCAAATTTTTATGTTTGATTTTTATCTCGATGAATGAATGATATGCCAATCTAAATCTTGATTAGTGATAGAATCTACTAATGATTTATCAAATCGTGGAATTTGCAAATAAATAATATAAACAAATGATCTTTGCAACACCCTCACTCTCAAATATTGGCGATATAAATAAGGATCTCGAACCTGATAAATGTTATTCAATTCTGACACTACTAGTTGTGAATCAAGATAGACTATCAACACATACTCCGCCATATTATTTGACGTAGGACTAATACATACTTCCCTTGATACCATCAACTGACCAGTTGGATAATAAATCATCCAATTTGTGGAAGCGAGGTTCCGAGTGTGCTGACTAGCACCATCAGTGAATCCAAAATAGACCAAGTCATCCATTAACACCTGCTAAAGCAAGTCAAAAAAGTGTCGATCTCATAGAAAAATCCCAATAAGTTATGTACAAAAATACAAAATATATAAAGAAGCCATTACTTAGCCGAAACATATGCAAGGTACTTCTTGAGGTAGAGCCTATTTGGGGGCTCCGCCAGCTTATTCCTAGAGATTTTTATAGGTACATTCATTGAGCCAATCAATATATTACCTTTAGTAGATAACTGTGTTGGAGCCAAAGGAACCGTACAAACATCACTAGTAAGCATATTGGAGGACCTAGACTTGACTTCATGAAAAGGAAGACGGAAAAATGAATGATGATGTAAATATTCCAATGGTTAATCTATAGTCGTCATTTCTTTGAATATTGCTTCGTCAGATAGAAAAATTGTATCTAGGAAATCCATAGCAAAAGTAGATTCAAGTGTCCAAGCAGGATCCACATTACCATCTACCTTCTCCTCTAAAAAAGGAGTCGGACGGTTGTCTACAGAGTTCTCGACAAATTTATATCCAAGTTCTACTGCAGACATAGAAGAATCTATTCCACCCACCTTCCCCTCATCTGATGTGGTCGCAGATGAAGGTAACGTCCCAGGATCTGAAAAATAGTGATTTCGAACAAACTCTGTTCGTAAAGGCTCCTTGGAGGATGAAATTGTATCGACTCTAGCTAAAGGAGGGGTGAGATCAAATACACCCATCAAGGAAGAGTACACCCCAACTCCTAGATTCTTGATAGGCTGATGGGGGTTATCCACCAATGGAACAGTAGAAGCTAAAGTTGCATGAGGGTCAACTGGAGAATAATCCAATTGATTAACCTTAAAAAAATTCCCCTCATGAGGAAAACAAAGGACTCGAAACAGAGTCAAAACTATGGTATCCATTTCATAAATCCAATTCCATCCTAAGAGGAGGTTGTAATCTAAGTTGGCATCAATGATTTCTACTTCGACATTAATGACCTTTCCTCCAACACATATAGGAAAGGTCAGGATGATCCCATGTGGCCTATGAAAACTATTAGACAAAGAATGAAATCAGTAAAAGACATCCCAGAACATCTCCAGCAAAAAGGTGTTTATATTATTGACTGTTCATGTGGAGAACAATATATTGGGGAAACAGGTAGATCAGTCAGTATCAGGCTAAAAGAGCATAGTGCAGATATCTGTAGGGAAAGAACCCATTCCCCAGCCTTGGCAAAACACGCAAGTAAAACTAACCACCATATATGCCTTGAAAACACAAAATTCATCGCTAATGAAAAACACTATTTCAAGCGAAAAGTCCGAGAAGCTCTTGAGATCATAAAACACCCACATAACCTCAATAGGGACCGGAGCTTGGAAATTAGTAGAAATTGGCCCTCACTCCTCACCCCTACGGATTAAAAGAAACCTCCCTTCTTTAGATCAAATCTTGGGTTTAATATGCTATCATGCTTATATTAAATTAGAATCTCATCATTAATAATACATCAACTTCCTAAGTAACTAAGAAACTCACTAGAATTGAATAAAATAAATAAAAATAAAACTAAAATAATCAAAATTGGCATAGAATTACAATTAGATAAAAACTTAAAAGTCTCAGCATAAATAATTTATCAACCTCCTTAGTAACTAAGAATCTCACTAGAATTGAATAAAATAAATTAAAATAAAAAACAAATAAACAAAATTAGCATAAAATTAGAATTAGATAAAAACTTAATACATAAGCAATCAACTGAAGATATCAATTAACAACTATAATAATTACACACATGTATAATAAATAAATAATTAACTTTAATTTATCAAAATATTATAAGAATAGTAAAAAAATCATCCTTACCATAGGAACTTTTTAGGAATTCACTAACAATCGTATGAACACAACATTAAATAATACATTAACCTCATAAGAAACTAAAAACTTGTAAAAAATTAAACATATATAAACTAAATTACTATAGGTTATAAAATAAATTACTATAAGTTACTATTAACTAAAACATAACTATATAATTATAAAAAATATAACACAACATTAAATAATACATTAACCTCATAAGAAACTAAAAACTTGTAAAAAGTTAAACATATATAAACTAAATTACTATAGGTTATAAAATAAATTACTATAAGTTACTATTAACTAAAACATAAGTTACTATTAACCAAAACATAATTATATTAACCAAAACATAATTATTAAAAAAATATAAGAAAATAACTTATTATAAAAATAATGCACTTAAATGTAATTAATAAAAAACTTTAATAGTTATATACATGTATAATAAAATTAAAAAAGAGCTTTAACACAAACAAAAAAGAGAGCTTTAATATTTCAGGATAATTATAAATATATAAAAATATTAAATATCTGGTTAATTCTTAATCATTAAGCTGGTCGGCTCTCATCTCAACCTAACCTTATTAATCTCTAGTGTCTCTCTCCTTTGTAAAAACAAGTCCTGATGATGAGTCTTGTTCTAGACTCGAAACGTCGACAAAAGCAAAGATGAAAACTGTGGAATATCTGAGTCCACATTCTAAAAAACCTAACCACAGAAATCTACAATCCATTATCTTGACCCTGTACAGAGGGGAAGCATGGAAGGAGATACGTAGTCTCGAAAAGGCAAGGGTTAAAATACAAAGGAAAGAGTCAGATCTTCACTTTCTCAAGCAATGTAGAGATTCTAATCTAACCCCATCCTTTGCCTGCATTAATCACAAATTACACAACCAGCACAACCATAAAGCATTTGAAAGACTCAGTAAATCCTTAATCCGCCTTGAAATACGTAGGTGCAGAAATTTGTTATGGCGATTATCCACAACCACCTTCGAAGCGCACTTAAAACTTGCAGCAATGATCCGGGAAGACCTTTGGACTGTCATAGATGCCTGCGTAGCTCTCAAAGCAAACAAAGAAAGACATACAGCTCAAACAAAACATAAAAACAAACTGCAGAAACTGGAGTGGCTACAATTGCACAAAAACGAAGGAACTGGGCCACGTATTGAAGACCAAAACCCAAAGTCCGAGAAGCTCTTGAGATCGTAAAACACCCTCATAACCTCAACAGGGACGAGGGCTTGGAAATTAGTAGAAATTGGACCTCACTCCTCACCCCTGTGGATTAAAGGAAACCTCCCTTCTTTAGATCAAATCTTGGGTTTAATATGCTATCATGCTTATATTAAATTAGAATCTCAACATTAATAATGCATCAACTTCCTAAGTAACTAAGAAACTCACTAGAATTGAATAAAATAAATAAAAATAAAACTAAAATAATCAAAATTGGCATAGAATTACAATTAGATAAAAACTTAATAGTCTCAGCATAAATAATTTATCAACCTCCTTATTAACTAAGAATCTCACTAGAATTGAATAAAATAAATTAAAATAAAACTAAAACAAATAAACAAAATTAGCATAAAATTACAATTAGATAAAAACTTAATACATAAGCAATCAACTCAAGATATCAATTAACAACTATAACAATTACACACATGTATAATAAATAAATAATTAACTTTAATTTATCAAAATATTATTAGAATAGTAAAAAATCATCCTTACCATAGGAACTTTTTAGGAATTCACTAACAATCGTATGAACACAACATTAAATAATACATTAACCTCATAAGAAACTAAAACTTGTAAAAAAAATTAAGCATATATAAACTAAATTACTATAGGTTATAAAATAAATTACTATAAGATACTATTAACTAAAACATAAGTTACTATTAACTAAAACATAATTATAAAAAAATATAACACAACATTAAATAATACATTAACCTCATAAGAAACTAAAAACTTGTAAAAAGTTAAACATATATAAACTAAACTACTATAGGTTATAAAATAAATTACTATAAGTTACTATTAACTAAAACATAAGTTACTATTAACCAAAACATAATTATTAAAAAACATAACCAAATAACTTATTATAAAAATAATGCACTTAAATGTAATTAATAAAAAACTTTAATAGCTATAT
>APFE030069185.1:24203-48610 GCA_000404065.3 Pinus taeda | reverse complement strand
TATATATATATATATATAAACATGGAACAAGATTTCTATGGAGATTTACCCTCACTTTACCATGGATATTCTTAATGTGTAAATATACTTTGTTACAATACCATGTGCCAATACCAGAGGTTCAGAGGTTTTAATGAAAATTTCAATACCGTTAATATTTAGAGTGCAGATGCAAGCAAATACTTAATACAACCAGGAACCAGGAAAATGGGCTACACGGGTACCTACAAGGCTTACAGATTCGAGGTAGAAAACTGATTTGTTCGACGCAGAAAACTGATTTAACCTGTACCTGCCATAAAAAAACCCATAACAAAACACTGGACTGAGATTAAAACGGTGGAAGTAAAATGAGAGAGAATGGGATCAGAAAACCCATTTTTGAGAGCACTAACATGAAATTTGAACAGAAGAACTCTGACCACCTGAGCGAACAATTTCTGAACAGGAAAACGGAGTTGTAAACAGGGTATACTGAATAACCGAGGGCTAGGTCGTGCACAACAAAGTGCATAGCAAAAACGGGACACATTATTGCAGTAGGTAGTTGAAGAGTTTGGAAACATTATTGCAGTAGGGCGTGGAAGAGAATAGGAAGAGCAGAAAGTGGAAAGAGGAGGAACAAAAATGGTCGTGGAAGAGAATAGGAAGAGAAGAAAGCTGAAGAGGAGAAACAGAAATGGAGTTGCATGACAAATGTCAACCATATGCTAGTTGAAGGTGCACGCCAGCTGTCAATCATAGAAACAAAAGGTAGACGAAAAATCTCACTCAAAGGAAGGCCTATCGGCCTTATAATTTTATTTTATTTTTTTAATGTAATTTTCATTATGGCATGTTTTTAAATTTAAAAATCATATTTTTGATGGTCTATATTTATAGTGTGGGTAATCTTCTTTCCTCATGGCCCAGTTTTATTTCTGCATTAAAGGAACAATTTTATCCCTTAGGTTAATAAGCAAAAAGCCTTAATGGATTGGTAATACTTAAGGCAAGGCAGACGCTAGGATGTTCAAAGCTTTACCGAAGAGTTTAGAAAACAAGCACTTAATTTGGGCATTGCACTTGACTCACTTGAAGTAGTAACTAAGTATATTGGATCATTACATACTTATATTAGACATTCATTATTATTGTTTGAACCAACTACTATTGACTCAGCTAGTGTAAAGGTCATTCATCTTGAGAATAGGGGAAAAAATGAAAGAGATGATCATTCTAAGAAACCACCTTTCAAACCTCCAAATGGCAAACCCAAAGTGAAAGGAAAGGGAAAGGAGAAGAGGACGACATCAACCAAGAAAGATGAAGGAGAAAGGCCTTATTGCACTCACTACAAAAAGGAAGGTCATGACGACGATCATTGTTGGAAATTGTACTCGGAAAAGAGACCAAAGAAGTATGGAGGAAAAGGAAAGCAAAAGACAGTGGCAACTGTGTAGCAAGACCTTGGACCCGATTCTAGAGATGAAGCATTGATCACGACAACAGGAACAAAAGGTACTCTTACACCTCATGTTAATTCTGAATCACATGAAGGCACTAGTTCAATAGATGAGTCTCTTCCTAATGAATGAAAGAGAATTGAGTTATTTCATATTAGAGTTGTCATAAATCATACAAAAGTGGAAACTCTATTTTATACTAGATCCCAAGCAAATTTAATTTCAGAGTCCTTGGTAAAGAAGCTAGGCTTAGAAACCAAATCACATCCAAAACCTTACCCGCTTGGATGGATACATGATAAAGCAAAATTGAATGTAACTAAGTAGTGCAAGGTTAAATTTGTGATCACTTCTAAGTTAGTGGATGAGGTAGAACTTGATGTGATACCATTGGATATCTGTGGCATGGTGTTAGGGAGTCCATATCTATATGATATAAATACCAAATAAAAAAAGATGGGGTAGAATATATTGTAAGGGCTCATCAAACTAAAATCAATGCCAACCTTGTAAGTGTAGGAGAAATGAAGAGGTTGGTGAATTTTAGTAAGGGTTGCATGCTTATGGTTGTAAGGGGGGAGGATGAATAATTATCTGATGCTTTCCATGGTTGTGATCATGTGCATAAAAAGGAATTATGTGAATTAATTTCTAACTATGATGAGATGTTTCAGGAACCAAGGGGATTACCTCCGAAGAGGGAAATCCAACATGAGATCCATTTGTAGCATGACACTCCTTTACCAAATATTGGCATGTATAGGATGTCGACTATTGATATGGAGGAGATAAAAAAACAGGTGCAGGAACTATTTAACCAAGGGGTCATCAAACCGAGCACTTCTCCGTGCAAATCACTGATTGTCTTAGTGCCAAAGAAAGATGGCACATGGAGGATGTGCGTGGATTACCGAGCACTAAACAAAATCACAGTGAAAAGTCGTTACCCTCTCTCACACATTGATGATTTACTAGATCAATTAAGGAATTTTATCTATTTCACCAAATTGGATTTGCATAGTGGTTATCACCAGGTCTGAATTGCGGTGTAGGATGTGTGGAAAACCGCCTTCAAGACCAAACAGGGGTTGTTCGAATGGATGGTGATGCCATTCAGACTTTGCAATGCTCCAAACACTTTCATGAGGGTCATGAATGATCTCTTTAGGCCTTTCATTGATGAATTTGTTCTTGTATATCTAGATATATTCTTGTCTTTGGTAAAAACTGGAATGAACATGTATGCCATGTAAAGAAAGTGCTTGATGTATTGAAAAAAGAAAAACTCTATGTAAATTGTCAAAGTGTGAGTTTGGGAAAACCTCTTTGGTTTACCTAGGTCATATTTTTGGTCATGGTCAGTTAAAAATTAATCCTTCCAAAGTTGAAGCATTTGTAAATTGGCCTAAGCCTACTAGTGTAACCGAGGTTCGCAGCTTTTTGGGTGTAGTACAATATTGGAGGAGATTTATTGCCACTTTCTCTATTATTGCAACACCTTTACACACACTGACAAGTGTAATGAAAGTCTTTCAATGGGGAGGAGAGTAGTAGAAGTCCTTCGAAAAATTGAAAGAAAAGATCAGCACCACACCGGTCTTGGCCTTACGAGATCTCCAACAGCCATTCGAGATTGAGATAGACGCTAGCGGATATGCCATGGGAGTTGTACTGATGCAGAAAAAGAAGCCGATATGTTACCATTCAAAGAAATTCTCTCAAGTTGTGATAAACTATCCCACTTATGACAAGGAGTTAAATGCCTTAGTCCAGAGTGTGAAAAAGTGGAAACACTACCTGATCGGCAAGGAGACCATCATCCATATGGATCATTAGCCCTTGCAGTATCTTCAACCACAAACCAAGTTGCAACAAGCTCGTGATTTCAGGTGGATGGGTTTTCTTCAGCAATTTCATATGGTAATAAAGTATAAGAAGGGCAATAGCAATAAAGTGGCTGATATGCTATCTCACCCTCCTATTTTTGCTTCTGTTATTTTGCATAATGCTTCGTTATCTTTTGAAAGTTATGCTGAACAATATGCTAATGATGATGACTTTAAGGAGATTTATGAAAAACTAACCCATTTTTCACAGGTGGAAAACTATCACTTGTAGGGAAAACTGTTGTATCACCTTGGAAAACTGTGCATACCCATAGGGGAAAGGGTACATTTAATCTGGGAGGCCCACACCTCCCTTGTGTCTGGCCATTTTGGTGTTGAAAAAAATTTGTTTCATGTACAAAGATTTTTCTTTTGGCCTCATATGAAGAACATTGTGACTCGCTATGTAAAGGGATGTGTGATGTGTTCTGTTTCAAAGCCCTCTAATAGAAAACTCGGGCTCTAGACACCACTCCCTATTCTGAGTCGTCCATGGGAAAGTGTGTTGATGGATTTTGTAGGAGGTTTGCCTTTGTCTAGAAAAGGTCATGACTATTTGTATGTCATTGTTGACTGTTTTAGTAAGATGTCTATTTTAATGCCTTGTAAATAGTAGATCACTGCAGAGTAGACTACTTATATTTTCTTTCAGCATGTTTGGGTCCATTTTGGGTTGCCCACATCGATTGTGTCAGATCAGGACTCTCTCTTTATCGAAGAGTTTTGGACCAGCTTGTGGAAAATTATGGACACCAAGTTGAAAAGAAGCATGACATTTCATCCACAGACTGACGGACAGACAAAGGTTGTCAACCGCACCATGGTACACTTGTTGCGAGGCTATTGTGGGAAAGATCCTAAGTTGTGGGATGTTAGGTCCCTATAATAGTAGTGATTCCTCCATTACTATTGTCATTGTATCCCTTATTGTTATTGTTGTGCCCCTATTGTCCCCATATTATTATTATTGTGCCCCATAGAAGCCCACTATTGTTATTTTTGTGCCCTTATATTATTATTGTTAGGTCGGCTTTGGTTATATTGTGACCCCTTAGACTCCTATATATAGAAAGGAGGTTTTGTCATTCGTATCATCCAAGAATTGTTCATTTGTGTAATGTAAAGGAGGTTGCCCCCTCGAAGAGCTTGTTTCTAAGTCGTTGATCTATCTTTTCTATCTTTTTGTAAGCTGGTTTCATAACATTTGGTATGAGAGATTTGGATTCTAGGGTTTCGCTGCTCCAAATAGGTCATCGTGGAATTTTCGCTACGAAGTTTCAGAAGATAAACAAAAAACCCATTTGAGAAGAAATCGGTCTGAACCTCGAGTCTGAACTTCAGATCTTGTCTCGCTATATTTTCAGAGCTATGATCTGAGGAAGTTAGGGTTTTTGCAAGCTCCATAATTTCATCTCAAACATGTCATCGTGGAAGTTTCGCTATAAAGTTTTTTTCTATGAAGGTTCAGACTCTGAAATTAAAACCCATTTGAGCTAAAATCTTGGTGAAGCTCTGGTCCAAATTTCAGACCTTGTCTCGCTATATTTTTGGAAACAAAATTTGAGGAAGTTAGGGATTTCGCAGACTCTCGAATTATATTCTAAACAGGTGACCTTGGGAAAATCGTCATAACTTTCTCTCTAAGCATCATATTGAAATTTCGTAAGAAGCTTCAGAAAGAGGACGGACTCTACGTTTTTGTATATTGTTTTTAGGTTTGAAGGTCGAAACAGTAACACGTGGAAATTCGTACACGTTTGCTCTACTGAATAAGTATATAAGCATGTCATCTTGGGAGGTGGGGAATAACTCTTTCTTGGAGAATCTAACTTCGATCAAACTGGTGGCATTAGAAAGAGGGCATAGAGTGATACTGCAGGTCGCAATTTCAGACCTTGGAGATCCAAAATTACAGTGTTACAGTCGTTCAATATTGAGCTCCTACAAAGTGAAAAAATGTGTGTAGTTTTTTTAAATTTTTGCATAAGTTTGGTTTGAAAAATTAGTTTGAAGGAATTCAAAGGGCATAGTGAAGAATTATTATCAGTAATTGATGCCCTGAAGAAAAAATGGAAACACCTAGTAAGCAACCTGAAATCTCTAGCATGACTCATGAAGAAGAGGAAGAAATGCAACATGATATATCAAAATTACGAGAACAAGTGCAACAAATTTCACTCGCACAAAAAGTGACAGAAGCTAAGATGGATGGTTTAAAGAAAGACGTAGAAGATAAGTTGTATGGCGTGGAAGCTAAGATGGATGGTTTAAAGAAAGGCGTAGAAGCTAAGATGGATGGCGTGGAAGCTAAGATGGATGACTTAAAGAAAGGCGTGAAAGCTAAGATGGAAGATTTGACAAAATTTCTACAAGAAATGCTTACTAATGGTGAAAAGGTAGTAAAGGAAACTCATGATGAGAACAAAATAAATGTTAATCATGATTTCATAGGCTCTAACGTTGGATCGAAGAAACGCCATGTTCCAAAGATCGATATGAGGAAGTTTGATGGCAAGGATCCCGCAACATGGATACTACAGATGGAGAAATTTTTCGATCTCCATGATGTCCGAAACACACAAAAGGTACACATTGCAACTTTATATTTGGAACAAAATCAGTTTGTATGGTATTGATGGCTTTGCTCTCGTAAACAAATTGTCACTTGGGCTATATTTATGGATGAAATGATAGCGCATTATGAGGATACAAAAAGCAACACTTTTTTTAGCCAATTGATAAATCTCAAACAAAAGGGTTTAATGATGGAGCACATTGAAGACTTCCAAAAATTGAATATAAGGGTAAAAGATACTCCAGAGGAGCATATGATTGAAGTGTTCATAGGGATTTTAAAGGATAACATCCAACATGAGGTTCGCCTTTGGGAACCTGATTCATTGGAGAAGGCATTTAGGTTGGCAAGAAAAATTGAAAGAATAATTATCAGATTGATCCAAGTAGATCTCCAGACACTAGTGGCATGAAAAAGGCTCAAAATTCAAAGTGGCAGAAAGTCGATTACCTTGACATCGTCGCCCTGATTCCAATGGCACAAACGACATTCCAATCCGATTCTGTATGAAGAAGATAGAGGCAGTGAAAGTTTGGGGTTGACTTACCCATGTGACAGGCTTAAGGAGGGCGCAATTTGGCAAGAATCCAACATCGGAATCCGGCCAATTTTCTGGGCGAAATTGTGGGTCCGTTAATTTGTCTAATACCGCCTAAGGTTCTGGAAAATTCCTAAGTGGGTGGTGGTTATTTATTTTTAAATAAAAAATATAAACAAATATGGGGCGGGCGACCATGACCCCGCCGCCCCTGGAACCTCCATAACAAAAATGATATTAAATGGGGTGGGCAACCATGACCTCGCCACCCCCTGGAGTCCACCAACAAAAAAATATACGCATATGGTGGGGGCGCAAGCTGTTAACCTCGTTTCCCCTCCACCTCACATTCAAACCATCGAAGATTTTGGGGAGCGGGACACTGAGATCGGCAAACCCACCTCTGATTACACACTACACTCAATTTATACGGAGGCAATGACGGAGGTTTAGGGGAGCGGGTCACCATACCGGTGGACCCTCCTCCCATTTAAATAAACTATAACTGTTATGCATTAAAAAAGGGAGGGGCGGGATTTGATCCCCTGACCCCCCTCAACGAGTTTCCTTCTTTGCCAATGCGCCCAACGACTTTCCTTGGTTGATCTGCCCACCAAGCATTATATCAAGACTTTTGCACAATGCGCCTGGGGGAAGAGAGCGCACATGTATTTCGAGACATATGATTTGCAGGAGGCAAAACCGATAGCACGGCTATGACAGGGGGCGGAACTTTGCCTGAGCACATTTTCCAAGGGGTTAGTTTTGGTCTAGTGTCAAAATTGAGAAAGTTTTATATCGATTTTTCACATCTTGGTGACATGAACTCAATGGTGATGCCAATTTCTACAACAGAGCTTTCCATTTTTTGGCCATTTCCAGATTGGAGGTATAAAACTCCTTTTTGTAAATGTTGATTGTACTCTTCTTTCTCATGCCACTTAATGAATGAAGGCCTCCCCATTGATTGAGCAGGGCTTAGAGACGTAGTCCAAATTAGACGAACTTCGTTATCAAGCCTCTCGTCTTCTTTCATGTTTTTATGTGTTTCTCCTTTTCTCTCATGTGCACATTAAATTTCTATGGTTACACTATAATTTATTTGTGTAATTATTTAATACATCTATAAGCAAAAGATCTTGGATCATTAAATCCCTTCAAAACGAGTCAAATGGCCTTCGAATTTGTAGATTTGAATAAAACCTGTTCAAATACAAGAGAGAGATTTTTGGAGCGAGTATATTGGAATTTATCAAGGAGATTTCATAGTAAAAAAGTACAGATTTAATAGTGATTCGTGTTACTATGCCAATGTGACCTGGTGTGATACTTTCAAAAACCTTAAAAGCATATTATTAATGTTTAATAAAGAGCTCAAAAACTTGATGAAGGAATGTCAAAAGTTGTTTCAATGTAGTTTTTAATTTGCCCACCAATATATTTGGAGACCTTTGAAGCAACATTGCATTGCACGAGGAAATTGTCGAAACCTTAATAAGAATTTATTATTTTGGCTTTTCATTGAGTGTTCAACAACTCGTAAGAGAGGTGGGTGTCAAAACTGTCCAAGCAAATAAGATTTTTGTTGTTGTTGTATTTGTTGCTTTTTCTTGAAAACCCAATTTTTGGAATTGGTGATTCTTCTAGTAATAAAGCATCCATTTATTCAATCTTGTTAATATTAGTGTATATGCTATGATCCAATGCCAAAATATACTATGAAAAATATATATTTTATCTTTTAGATCAAATAGTATGTATTAAATTATGTAAATCACAACATAAATCGTATTAATTGATCTACTTTTGAGTTCTTATTGATAACATTCAATAGTTTTATTATGTTGATCATCTTATATGTCCCATAAAGTCTCCTTTAGAACTCTTTAGTCATATCTCATATGTACAAATGCTATGGCATGCATAGGTCAAAAACATTTAATTTCCACTTCTGAATATTTTATTATAGAGTGTTCCATACAATTTCAAACCAAAATTCAAAATTTAATAAATAATGTATGTTATATAATCATTTTGGTTTTTTATGATAAAGTATGAAATTTTTAAACATAAATTATTTTATTGATTTTATTTATTTATTTATTTATTTATTTATGAATAAAAACCTATGTTATATAACCTTTTGATTTTTTAATGATAAATATATGAATTTTTTAAACATTAATATCTTATTAATTTCTTTTTTATAAATTTTTATTAATAAAAAATTAATATTATTTAAGATATCAATCATTAAGACAAAATTTTGAATCCAGAAAAATCCAAATTCCAACCGATATCTCCGGCCAATTTTGTACTTTAAATTTTGAATGTGTCATTCACCCACAACTTTATCGCCATCTTCTGTACTTGTGATAACCAGAAGCAAAAGAATCTCGACCCTCCATGTGCCTATCAACATCAGTTCAACTTTATTTGGAAGAGGGTTGGAATTTGAGAACCATGGTACTCAGGCCTGGAATTTGACGTCCCACAGGACGTATTTCACATTTCAGAACGTATTTGACCGGTGATGAAAAATATTCCCCGTCAAACTTGACGGACTTTGTAAACCAGCGAACCGTCAAAATGACGTGCAGTTTAGAATTGAAGCCGTCAAAATCTAGAATAAGGTATATCCTTTCCACCTAAATTTTCGTGAATTATATATATCAATAAATAAATTTCAATTCACCGCATTCATTACTAGCTTTACAATAAATTTTGTCAAGTCACTTCCAGTGATTACAACCTTTGCAATAAATTTTGTCAGGTCACCTCCAGTGATTACAACCTTTGCAATAAATTTTTGAGTGTTTGGATCCTACTAGTAACAGCCCTCCGACCAGGAAAGGTCTTGAGTCTCCACTGGAAAATACTGACGGAATGTGCCTTAATATTGTTTGCACGCAATGGCAGTAATTCTAATTTATTATTTCAGATTCGCATTGAATGTTGTAGGATTTCAAATTAGGTATTGCGCCCAAGATTTCAAATTCGGTATTGCCGCCAGGATTTCAAAATCAAGTTGTGCGCCTAATTTTTGAAATGAAATCCTCTTCCATTCGACCATCGAGATTCGATTCGAAAAAGCTTGTCCTTCGTTACATTCTAAATGTTCGCAGAGAGAAACCTTATGGGTGTGAGCAACAATGACAGAAAACTACACATTTGCAGCTCTCTTGCTCGTTCTAATGGTAATGGTGGGCACAGCAGAAGTCCCAGAGGTGAAGGCAGAAACACCGAGTCCAACAATGGAGGTTTCCGCTGCTTCATTGCCCTTCCTCCAATCTCTATTTGCCACTCTCATTGCCTCCTTCATTCCCTTTCTAGCCTGTTGAAAAAGCAATAACAACAATCAGATGGCTGGCCTCTGCTCTTCATGCTTCAGTTAATTTCGGGCAATACCCATACGCAGGATACATGCCAAATCGGCCCACCATCAGCAGAAGGTTAATCCCGGAAGAAGGGTCTGAAGAATTCTCAGAGCTGGTGCAGAATTCGGACTTGTGTTTGCTGAGAACAATAAGCAACCAATTTCAAACGACATTGGGCATAGCGTTGATAGAAATTCTATCCACGCACTCCACGACGAATGCTATTTTCAATCCTATAGCATTATAAATGCGTGCTGACAAGCGAGGGAAATAGCGCTCGCCCTCTCTCTCCACGCTCCATTCATTTGTTCACGTGCTGTGGAGAGAGGGCGAGCACTATTTCCCTAGCTTGTCAGCACGCATTTATAATGCTATAGGGTTGGAAATAAGAGCAGCCCATCTCTTTGACTATGCCTGGATGAAAACAATTTAAAATGTGCATTTAATGCAAAATGAATATATTTTATTAGTGCAATTATTACCATGGGAGAAATAAAACAAATGCGATTGTGGATACTTTTAACATTTTTCTAAATCAGCGTGTCACTTGCTCATCTTACGTGGATTGCGAATTCAGGAAATCTAATCTACGAGATTAATTATTTTTGATTCTAAGAAATCCGCAATCGACACAAGTTCTCCACTGGATTTCCCACTGGACACGAGAAACGAGATTGTGGAACTATGCTCCTACCCTAGCCCCATTTTCTTTTTTAAGGCGTGAACCCTAAACCCTGTTATGTATTTAAGGTGATTAAAGATAGCATTTTACATCAAATTTCTCTCGGGCATTTTTTCAAATGCCTCGCTCTGCACTGGAGGATGGAATTCTAAACGAATGTGTTTGAACTTTGGATCGCTGCAGCCAGAGGTGTATTGTTATTATTTTCTGCTCGTTTCAGTTGATGTCATTATGAATCAGATTTTCTGTTCGTTTCAGTTAATTCCATAGCTTCCAATTACCCATGGCATTAAGTGCAACGGTCTTTATGCCTTCAATAGTATCAATGTTATGTCATCTGGGTTGTAGCAACTGGAATTGGATATTTAATAGACTATTTAAGAGTTCATAGCTTCATAGTTCTTTTCACGCACTTTTTAATGTTCATGGAATTATAAAATTTTCAAAGACTCAAGGGAACCCCTTTATTCCATTCTTCGCCATCTATGACTCAGTTCCAAAAACGCTGCCTAAAAGGAAGAATACAATCACAGAAAAAGAAGAATGCTGCCTCAATAGCTTTCCAAGTGCATTCTTTGCCGCCGAACAACTAAACAATTGCAGTTGTGGAGCTCTCATTTGCATGGACTAGAAGCTACAATTTCATATTTCTTGGAACGGAGGATCAAGCTCTAATAGGTTGGCTGAAGTTAGAGCTCTGGCAGGCGTTCTTGCCTTCTGTGTTTTTTTTGATATAAAGGCTATTTCGATTTTTGGTCATTCCAAGCCGGTGTTTGACCATTTTAATGGGGCTGCTCGTGTTAGGAGCCCTCACATGGACGGATGGCTGGACAAGACAATGTTCCCTTGGGGGCTCTTGGATGACTGCTCCATTCAACTTGGTCAAGATCAAAACCTCCGAGCGGACTGCCTTTCCGAGGACGGTCTGCTCCTCGAATCTGGATCACGGTCTATGGAAGTAAGGGTGGATGAAAACTCCTGCTTTGTACAGGATTTCTCTCTTCTTGATTACTAATTTTGTATGCCTCTATGGTTTTTTCCTGTTTGGTTTTTGATCCCAACTTCTGCTGATGCTCTCTCAATGCCTTTTGTTGTTCTGTACAGTCTTTCAGTACTATGTGTCTTGATCAGGTTTTGTGATGCCACTCAATGTCTCTTTATGGACCTATGTAGATGTATCTGCCCTTGCTGCGTCCATGGCTGCTTCACGGGCCACTTTTTGTATATTCCAATGTTTTTATATTGTCTCAATATAATACAATGATGCTTTTTCTCTCTGAAAAAAAATATTATATATATATATATATATAATGGTCATGGAAGGTTGTATTCTTCTAATGTTATGGACCATCGTGATATATGTTTTGATCAATTTTTTGTTCAATATGGTGGTGGTATTCCCTTTGCGGGTTCCTATGGATGAAATTCTTGTAGTTCTTCTCTATCATGATTGGGATTTTCAGCTTATATTTCTCAAAATATAGATGAAATTGGTATTCTTGAGTTAAATGGAGACCCTTATAGATGACAACTCTTGAGTAAGGTTCTAGAAGTTAAAACAAATGGGTTTTCTCGCTTACTTGGATTATGAGCTCTTCGCTGAATTCTATCACCAATACCTGTAAAGTTTTTTTTATAGTATTTTGTGTGCCATATACCTTTGCTTATGGTTTGTTTCCTATGTTGGGGTACTTTCTTATTGTAAATTTTATAGTTTTTATTGTAAATTTTATTAGTTTTCCTACTCTCGATGCCTCGTGCTAGGGTTGTTATGGTGTTGGAGAGGTTCTTTTATGGCACTATAGTCGATGGTATTTACACCAAAACAACATATGCAAGTGTTTATCTTGTTGGCAAGGTTGAGAGGAACATTCTTGAAGACTATCCGTGCAGTAGTTATGGTGTTGGAGGTTCTTGTATGGCACTATAGTTGATGGTATTGACACCAAAACAACATATGCACGTGTTGATCTTGTTGGCAAGGTTGAGAGGAACATTCTGGAAGACCATCCATGCAGTGGTGATGACCATTGGCATTGTGGGAGAGGCAACTAAATTTATATTCGGGTTGTATTTGGGATACAATTTGTTAGTATTTCTAAGAATTCTTATCAGTTTTAGTTTGGCTTCCATGTATGGCATTGCAGTAGCTTCTTTGTTCATGCTCAAAAAAATTGCAATAGTGATTGGCCATTGATGTATATATTGGACCCATAAGTGACAATGCTAGTGGAACTATTGAGATGGTTGGCATGAGTCATAGGATCCATGAAAGGAATGACGCCCTTGATGCAGCTGAAAACACTAATATCACCATTGGAAAGGGTGTTTCTATTGGTTCAACAATGTTGGTAACATTTGCAATTTTTTGAGACTTTGTCAACCATGTTGCAATTCAAACTATAGATGTCTTGACACGAAAAGTGTTCATTGGTTTAATTTTTGGAGAAGTGCTTCCTTACTAGTTCTCCACAATGACAATGAAAAGTGTCTTCACTAGTGTGGGCTCAGATGAAGTTGATTCTTCCTTCGATTTTGTGTACTTAACAATTGATTTCAAAAATAGGTGCAACCTAGGGTATTGTTTTGTCAATTTCACCAGTTTCGAAGCTTTGATATTCTACAAATATTTCCATAAAAGAATCTCAAAGGGTTCAAATCGAACATGGTTTGTGAGATAATCTATGCACGCTTGTAGGGACTAAAGGTCTTAAACGAATAATTAAGATTAGATAAGTAACCTTGTGGGATGCTTCTCTCTAATCTAAATCCTATTAATGAAAAAGAAAGGATGTTAATGATTTGTATTAGTTATGTTTTTGTCTTCTGAATGAGTATTATGGGCTATGCGATGTTGTTTATGAAATGAAATGATAAATTTGGTTTTAATGGCTATATAGCCTTCATATTCTTGCTTTTGGATCCTTATATGCTCCTGTCATGTGTTTGTAAGAGAATAGGATTGTTAGATGTTAGTCTTGGTATTGGTTAATAGTTCATCATTTCTATACACCTTATATTATATGAAGTCAAGACTAAGAAGACAGGGGAGGATGACTTCTCAACCCCATGGAAAACTAGGATGGTTTTCTTTGGTATGAAAGGCCCTTTGTGATGGTTTTTTTTGGTATGAAAGGTCCTTTGTGAGTCTTACAAGTGAGTTTGGTTAGGACTGGTTAGATAAAAAAAGATCCGAGTTAAATGTTTGTGGTAATTAGAAGGTCATTGTTGGTGTGGAATTAGTTGTAAGAGTAGAAGCTTTCATTTCAAAGAAGAGACTTAAAAGAAGTATTTCTCTCAAAATAGCTAAAAGAATGTACTATAGAGTTCACTAAGGAACTCTTGAATTCATGAAGGAACTCTTGAATGGTGGAAGCCTCTTAAAGGGATTGAAGTTTCCTGTAAGTGAAAGTGTTTTCCCATTTACCATGCCAACTGGAGGTTTAAAAAGACATGATGTACACCTAATTGGATTGTTGATTAGTTGTAAGGATACCCTGGATTGAGAGAGAAGGCATGGAGGCTTATAGGAGGGAAATTATATACACTGACTTCTTTGAATTCATTTGAGAATTGATCAATTTATGCTTGAGAGATGAAGTATATGGGTACCCCCATGGTTGGTGAAGATATCTATAGTTTCGAGAAGTATCTATTAGGTAAACTTGACTTGGGGAAAGAGTCAATTTTGACTAGGTCAACAATAGTGGTTTTGAGTCCATGGTTTTTTGGTTTCCCATGGTTTTGTTCCCATGGATTTATATGATGAAGCCTTTAAAAGGCTAGGTGAAGACTCTATTGTAATGGGATAGGGGATGCCAATAGTGAAGGCTCACTTGGCTGGTTTGGCTAGGGTTTTGGCCAAGATATAAAATGGAATTATGTTAGTTGGATCACTCCCTAGAGTTGGGGTTTTCCTAGTGTAAACATGGTGTTATGATTGTGTGTTTGCGTTTTGTGGTTTCGTTGATGTTTATCTTAGTAAATTTGGTTTTCTCTCTCGTTAATTTTTAAGATGGTATCAGATTCGAGTGTGGATTTAGGGGGACATCTCTATTGCCAAGGGTTATTTTTTCCTAGTGAAAAATGTGAAGGATTGTGCCTGTGTGTGACCGATGCATAAAGGATACTCGGAAAACCATTTTTTAAAGAGATCTGTGTAGAAGATAGAGTGGAAAGTTATAGTTGAAGAAATTCGAAGGAACCTACCTCACTATGGAACATAGAGGACAAGAGCCATGTGGAGGCCGTGTAAATAAAAAAGGAGATTAAAGTGCACGACTAGTTAGGTATAGTTCAAAGCTTAAACATTTTCATATCACAACGACAGGTACAAGACTTTCTGAAACATCTGTCACTGCCTAGAAGAACTTCACATTTACTTGATGTGGGAATTATGAAAATCTTCATTGGAAGCAAGTGCAATCTAATGAAGGCAAGATAGTTTCTTGTAGAGGACAAACCTCGATGTGGTTGAGACATTTATAAAGACAACTAGAGTGGAGAATGGGCCATTTGAATTATAGTATTCGAGTCAACTTTGGTGGCCATGAGTGAATGAAATTATTGGTAAGGAGATAAATGGGTCCATCAATATGGTTTTAGATGAAATTAATGTGAGCAATGCATTATTTAATAGTACTGTAGGGGATCAGGTGAAGATACAACTAGGGATAGGGTCACATGAGGAGAGCCATAGTGAAAAGGAAGCGTGGAACCTTCTTAGATATTATATGGTAAACTATTATGGGAGTCTCATTGGAACGATTGTTGCAAAGGATCCTACCAATCACACTATCAAGATTTTATACCTTAAGGAGTGGAGTTTATGCTCCAAGGAGAGAGTGATATCGTTAGGAATTATATGTTGCAGTTACATTTTTTCACACTTATTGGGAGCATGTGCTTCAATTCCCAAAAACAATTGGAAAAGATCACAATGATGTTATAGAAGCTTGATAATTCCTAGCATAGGACATCGTGAATAATGCTATTATTGGACTGTTGCATGAAAAAATTGTAGTGGAACGAAGATATTATGGAACAATGTTGTATCAATTACAAAATACAACATGTGATAGAGATCGGGGGTTTGCATGTTTTATGCCACAGGAAAGCATGGTCGAGAGCCATGGAAATGTATGTCAAGGATGCTCACAAAGTGTTTGGAAAAATGTTTCAATGAGATGACAGTTTTATTGGTGAGATGTTGTTATGAAACCAACTCACAAAAATATAGAAAAGATAGATCAATGACTTCAAAATGAGCCTCTTCGAGGGGGAGATCTATTTACATTACACAGATGAACAATTCTTGGATGATACAAATGACAAGACCTCCTTTCTATATATAAGAGTCTAAGGGGTCATAATATAATCAGATCCGACATAACAATAATAATGTAAGGGCACAACAATAACAATAGTGGGATCCTATGGGGCACAATAATAACAATATGGGGACTACATGGGCACAACAATATAATAAGGGGGTTGCACTAATAACAATAAGGGGTTACACCATTAGTATTGGGACCTAACATGCCCCTCTCCTTAAAAAATTGTTGTATTCAATGCTTGAGTAGTTATGGATACTTCTATATAAAAGTCTCATCCTCCCATGTGGAATCTTCAACGGGTAAGTTCTTCCACTTGATGAGATACTCTGAAATTGATGGATTTCACAGCTATCGGGTTCTTGTTTCCGTGACTGCTTGAGGTTCCAATATGATTTTTCCTTCCTCGTCAAGTTCCGACAATATTGTTTGAACTGGGAGCCTGTCACCTACAATCTTCTTTAAGCATGAAACATGGAAAACTAGGGGCACTCGGGAAGATGCAGGAAGCTCCAATTTGTATGCCATAGTACCAATCTTTTGCAGCACCTTGTAAGGACCATAGTACTTTGGTGATAATTTATTATGCTTCTTAGCTTGCTTGAGGGACATTTGTTTGTATGGTTGTATTCGTAAAAATTCCCAGTGGCCTATATCAAAACTTCTTTCGCTACGATGTTGATCTACCTATTGTTTCATTCGATTCTGCGTGAAAGTGAGGTTATCCTTTTTATTCTTGATATGTCCTTCTATCTTGAGATTTTGAGGAGTGGTAATTCCTGCTAATGCATTACAAGATATGGCCAGATTCATTTCTTCTTTCTCTGGGGTTAGTTCCTTGTTTGTATCCTCTTATTTTGATGTTTTTTGATCCTTTTCTTCCTCCTTTTCACAATCAATGTAAAATAATTTCTTCTTAGCACACTTATGACCTTTAGTGTATTTTCCATCACAACTGTCACAAAGGTCATTTTCTCCTTTTTTTTCCAATTGTTGTGGTGTCAACCTTGTAGGTTGTGGAAGGCTAGGAGCAACAACACTTCCATCTTTATAATTGTGAATGGTAGGCTTTCTTGTTGCCATAATTTTGCTTTCAATTTTTCTTTCCAGCTTGAATGCCTTCTCCAATGAATCAAGTTCCCAAAGGTGAACCTCATGTTGAATGTTATCCTTTAAAGTACATATGAAGACATCAATCTTCTACTTCTCTAGAATATCATTCACCCTTATATTCAATGTTTGGAAGTCCTCAATGTGCTCTGCCATTGGACCCTTTTGTTTGAGATTTATTAATTGGCTAAAGAGGGTGTTGCTCTTTGTATCCTCATAATGTGCTATCATTTCCTCTGTGAAAATTGACCAAGAAACAAGTGGTTTACGAGAACAAATCCCTTTATACCGTAAAAATTGATTCGGTTCTAAATATAAAGATGCAATACGTACCTTTTGTAATAGTTTCACATCATGAAGATCAAAGTATTTCTCCATCTGTAGTATCCATGTTATGGGATCCTTGCCATCAAATGTCCTCATATTGATCTTTGGAATATGGTGGGTCTTCAATCCAATTTTAGATTCTATGAAATCATGATTAACATTTTTTTTCTCATCATGAGTTTCCTCTACTACCTTTTCATCGTTAGGAGGTCTTTCTTGTAGCAGCTTTGTCCCACCTTCCTTCAAACCTTCCATGCCTTTTTTCAAATCTTCCATGTCTTTCTTCAAATCTGCTTCCATACCATCGATATTAGCTTCCATGGCACATATAAAACTATTTATCTTAGCTTTGGTCGCATTCTTCAAATCATCCATCCAATTTTGCTTACTAGGTGTTTCTATTTTCTTGATTCGAGTCATTATTTTTCTTTCTTTTAGGAACTTGATATTTAAACGAATGTAACTCTGTAATTTCAGATCTTCAAGTTCTAATTTTTTTTCTTGTGGTAGCCCTCTGAGTCCTCTTTATAACCCCACCATCCTGATCAATATTGGATTCTTAAATAAAGACTAATGCCAAATCTCCTACGATGACTTGATTATAGACTGGTTTAGTAGAGCTAACTTGTACGACATTCCACATGTCATTGTTTCGACCTTCGTACCTGAAAATGATACATAGAGAACAACAGTTCATCCTCTTTCTGAAACTTATTGTGAAATGTTAATCCGATGCTCAAAGAGAAAGTTATGATGATTTTTCCCAGGTCACCTTTTTGATATGTAATTCGGGAGCCTACAAAAACACTAAATGTATTGGACCATATCTACGAAACAATAGCGAAACAAGATTTTAAATTCAGGCCCAAGCTTCATCAAGATTTTGGCTCAAATTTTTTTTACGTTCAGAGTCTGAACCTTCGTAGAAACATAATTATGGCTAAAATTCCATGATGACTTGTTTGCGATGGAATTTTGGAGCTTGCAAAAACCCTAACTACCTCAGATCATATCTCCGAAAATATAGCGAGACAAGATCTGAAATCTGGACACGAGGTTTAAAACGATTTCTACTCAAATGGGTTTTGTTTTTAGCATATTAAACTTCGTAGAGAAAAAGTTATAGTTAAAATTCCATGATGACCTGTTTGGAGCAGCGAAACCCTAGAATTCAAAGCTCTGATACCAAATGTTATGAAACCAGCTACAAAAAAGATAGAAAATATAGATCAACGACTTTAAAATCAACCTCTTTGAGGGGGCAACCTCATTTACATTACATAGATGAACAATTCTTGGATGACACAAATGAGAAGGCCTCCTTTCTATATATAGGAGTCTAAGGGGTCATAATGTAATGAGAGCCGACATAACAATAATAATGTAAGGGCACAAAAATAACAATAGTGGGATTCTATGGGACACAATAACAAAAATATGGGGACTACATGGGCACAACGATATAATAAGGGGGTTGCACTAATAACAATAAGGGGTTACACTAGTAGTATAGGGACCTAACAGATGTAAACATGAAAATTGTCTCTAAATAGAAGAGTATGAGGCTCGAAGCATGTTAAGGTGAGAGGATTGTAACATAAATGTTGGATCAATAATTTTTTTTTGTTAAAATGGAGTCAAATTTTCAAATTGCATGTAAATACGCATACTATTGTAAGATCTCGTAAGGCATGTGTAACCCTCGGAAATTTCTAGTAAAATCTAGTGTTAGACCTAGGTGATAAGGGGCATGATAACTTGGGTATATACTTTGAGGGGGATAAGGGATAGAGTGAACGTGGCTAACTCACTTGGCTGATTTGGTTGGATTTGCTCAAGGGAAACTCCAAGTTAAGGCTTAAGGGGGGAATTGATAGGTAAACTTGACTCAAGGAAAAAGTCAATGTTTATTAGGTCAGCAGTAGTGTTTTTGTGCCCATGGGTTTTTGGTTTCCCATGGTTTTGTGCCCATGGATTCATGAATGAAGCCTTTAAAAGGCTAGGTGAAGACTCTATTGTAATGGGCCAAGGGATGTGAGCAAGGAAGGATCACTTGGCTGACTTGGCCCATGGTTTCGCCAACGAATCTAATGGAATTCCATTAGTTGGGATTTTCCCAGTGTTCACGTTTTCTTAGAGTAAACATGGTGTTATGTTTGCATGTTTGAGTTTTGTTGTTGCATTAATGTTTTTCTCAATAAATTTGGTTTTGTCTTCATTTAATTTTTAATAATATATTAGGTAGCTTATATTCTTGTCAAATTCCCTTCTAGTCTGTAGACATAAGCTAACACTTCGACCCTACCTTTCTAACCTACTTTCCTTGGAACAAATTCCGGGACTAATCATCGAAGGTTTCAAACCTTGGAATATCCTTGGAAGATTTATTAAAAGCATAGAAATTTGGGGATTTCTTTGAGAATTTAAGGATTAGCCCATTAAATTTATAGAGTTATGTGGAAGAATTTTGGAAATTCAAGGATTGACCCATTGCATTTCTAGATTTGTATGGAACAAGTTTGTAAATTTGGGGAACAAAGTCATTAGCTTCATCCCCTGGTCAAATGAATAACATGGGAGCCATGACTTGGAGCTAGTTGGAGGGAGTTTCAAGTGATCAAGTTATTATTATCAAGACATTTGGATATTGTGCCCTATCGGTTAGGTATTTCACTATCTAGAATCCCTGATACTAATAGAACCCACATTTTCCAACAATTAACAAAGATTGTAAGAGTTTGGGAGCGATCAAGTGATGGATCAAGACATTGGGTATTTGGTGCTAGTTATACCCTAAGAAACAATTAACATGAAACCGCAGACACTAACAGAATATGAAATATATGTTAATTAACATAGACCAAAAGATTTGGGGATGACAATTAATAGATATCAACAATCAAGCATCACACATATGGTGGTCATGTATCAAGAGAGCAATTATCTAGCAGTTAGGGTTTACTCTCGCTATATAATAAGCTTGATACAATTTCTATGTGAAAAATATGGTGATATGGCATGTCCATGAGGCATGCCATGTGGCAAGTAATGTGGTAAACTGACATGGGATAATATTTCCATGTCTTGACCACGTGGCAACTAACTTAGTCAGAACACATGGTATGTCATGGATTAGATTACACAACAGGAGGCCAAGTGATAGGAAATGGCTAGAGGTGACATGGGTGAAAAAAAAATAGATATTAGGATGTTGTTCCGTTTACTTTCAAGTGTAAGGAGGTAGAGCATTGATACTTTAAAACTATGATATCGAGCTTTCCTCCCGATAATTTCGAAGCCTAATAAGAGCCTGATGTGGTAGATGTTGATGTGGTGAGTCAAAGTACGCCCAAGAGGTTTCCATGTGTCATCTATGTGGTTGGGGATGTGGTGAGGTGAAATGTCCTTATGATGTGGCACCAAGGAAGATATGTGATGATGTGGCATGTTGTTTTCTTGGAAAGCACTGAAAGAGATGAACAGGTGGATCTTGAAGAAGAACTCATTATGCCCTATGTGAAATAAAGAATCTTAAGAAAACAAATTTGAAATGAAAGGAGTAGCTATAGAAATATAAAGATGAGTGTCATGATGCAAGGTCATAGATGTCATAGATCCTTGAAGAAAGATAAAAGGGTATTATTAGCCTAAAGGTTCAACTACAAGAGGAAAAAAAGATAAAATAATTTTATGAGAGTCTAGTAGAAGGAAACAAGAAAAAAATTGTAAGAATCTAGAAGATAAAATTGTTTCCTTATGAAAGGAAATAGATAAGTCAACTGCTTAGTTGAATAGAGGCTTGAAGTTTGAAAATAATACTAACACTTTAGATGAAATCATCAGTTGTCAAAGGTCACCATTCATTAAGATTGATCTTGTCTATGGTATGAATAAGAAGAATCCTAAAGAAATTTCAGATTTTTTGGATAGAAAGCCACAAAAGAAAGTAATGAATGAAAATATAAAAGCTATGTTTATGTTCTCAAAAGCTCCATATAAAATGAAGGCAACATGAATAAATAAAATGAAGTCCTACATAAGCTTAACCTTTCTCACAATAACAACATTGAAGAATTCATAAGATATTTTCCATCAAGGTGGTTTTCACAACTCGATACTAAAACTCCTTTATTGGTTATTAATTTTCTTACAATCACTTTGGTCATAAAGCAATAGATTGTAGAGCACATGCAAGAAATTCTAACATATGGAACAAAAATAGAAGTACTAATGGGTTTTCAAATAGAAGCTATAATTTTTTTTGCCACCTTATTTGATTACAATGTTGTATGTTATGAGTGCAACATCATTGTCACATAACACATTTTTGTAGAAGTGGTATTATAGAATCTCCTAGACAAAAAAGGAAGAAGATACCCTTACGAAAGAATACACAAAATTTTGGAAAAAAAAAGGGGTAAGAAGAGCTAAAGAAGGATAAATTTATGCTTGTACAAGCTGCACTTCATGCCCAAAACAAAGGAATCCAATGGTACATTGATAGTGGATTTTCAAGCCACATGAAAGGTAGCAAGATAAAGTTTTTCACTTTGGAAAAAGTTCATGAAGGTAGTGTGATATTTGGAAATAATGCTACCGTAAGGATAACATGAAAAGGTACTCTCAGTCTCAATAATGGAAAGGCTAAAACAACCATATCAGATATGTTGAAGGTTTGAATCATAATTTTTTTCATGTAACTAAAATGTGTGATCAAGGACACATTCTCACATTTTATTATCAAGGTTGTGAGATAAGGAAGGCATGCATTGGAAAATTAATTGCATATGCAAATAAAAAATAAAATAGTGTATATATCCTTAATGAGATAAAGGGAGAAAAATGTTATATGGTACTACTATATTAAATCTAGTTATGACATATAAGAATGGGCCATATGAACTTTGATACTCGAGTGAAAATTAACACCAAAGAAGAAGTGAGAGACATGCTAAAGATTACAAAACCTTCAAACACTATTTGCAGGTAGTGTTAGCATGGGAAGTAGATAAGGACAAGCTTTAAGAGAAATGAGTACTCAATAATGAAGCCACTGGAAGATGTTCATACAAATATTTGTGGGCCTTCAAGAACACAAAGTCTACAAGGTGAAAATTACTTCATGTTGCTCATTGATGATTACTCAAGGATGACATGGGTTGCCTTCCTCAACGAAAATTAGAGGCATTTGAGAAGTTTAAAGCTTTCAAATTCTTATTTGAAAATGAAACTGATTTAAAAATCAAGTACTTGAGATGAAATCAAGGAGGTGAATTTATCTCAAATGAATTTGAAGAATTTTGTGAGTCTTGTGGAATAAAAAGACATTATTTTAGTTACAAGAACTACACAAAAGAATAGAGTGGTAGAAAGGAAGAACATAAACATACAAGAGATGAATAGAACAATGTTGGATGGATCAAAGCTATCAAACTTGTTTTGGAGAGAAGTGGTTAGGACCATAGTCTACATTTTGAATAAAGGGTAAATAAAATTAAACAACAACAAAACACCTTATGAACTATGGAAGGATAGACTATGATCCAAGTGGATGTTGGTGGCCACCCACCTATTCCATTTGGACCTCCACAACTGTCTCTTTCAGTCTTTTTAGTTTCCTAAATTGTAGTGCATTTTACTATTTTTAGCAGTTTTTCGGGTCCTGAACTTTCGGAGCCGTTTTGAGGCCCTAAACGACGTTTTTTGGGAAATCTGTGGCAACATCAAACCATGGACCATGTTTCCATCCCAAAGTGGTAGTGCTTGGATAGATCTTTCTAATGAGCTATTGTATGCATCAAATGGAGATCATATGCCAAAGTTATGACCCTGGGAAGTTGATGTACTAATTTACCCAAACGAGGCCCACAATTTGGCATTTCATCTTCTAGGGTTAGGTTTCGGGATGTGAAGGGTTTTCCATTGTTTCTCAACAATAAATGGGCCTTCGAGCCTCATTGTAACACAGTTCAGAGGCATGCAGCCAGCACATCTCTTCTCAGAGATAAGCTACCATCGCCCTAGCTGGTTTATTTCCATTTCTGGTTGTAAGCATATTTTAGTATTTTACATTAATGAAATGAAGCATTATTTCCGCTGCATCTTTGTGTATATGGTTATCTCTCTAATTTGTTGCATTCCTGTTTAAATCCGGATTAGTGGTATCAGAGCGGTCTACTTTTTCTTTGTTTTTCTTTGCATGTCCCCAACGAGGTCGGGATATAAGGAGTTAGGGCTTGAACTGGTCGAACCTTTGCAAGCCCAACCTCGCAAATCCCGACGGCCTCCCATGGCGAATGAGAAGAAAGACGAGGGGGCAGGAGATCCTATCAAAATCTTGCTCGAAAAATCCCTCAAGCGACAATGGAACGCGATGATGGACAACTTAGCCCAGATCCTTCAGCGGCTACCCAGAAGTGACGCATCGGCTTCCAGCAGCTACTCTGGAAACGCCACACCATTCAAGGTACTAGTGAATTTTGAAATCCCCATATTTGAGGGTTAGATAGATGCAGATGTCGTATATAAATGGTTAAATCTGCTAGAGGGTTATTTTTCTGTTCATGAATTTTCGAGTCGGGAAAAGATTGTTTTTGCTCTTCTCAAAGCAACCCCCCACATCAAGGACTGGTGGGAAACATATTGCGAGCAGAAAGATGAAAGTACAGGCTCACTATATTTAGCCGCACCCACTTGGAATGACTTTCGGGATGCCTTCAAGGAGCAGTACTACCTTGTCAAAAGCTATGAGGACAAATACATCAAATGGACCACACTGCAGCAAGGACGAGACCAAGATGTTCCAGAGTTCACAAACATTTTTCATACCCTTCGCACACAGTTGGGTATCAAATATTCTGAGCTGCATCTGGTACTCAAATACCGTGGTTGCCTACACAGATACATCCAAGAAGAGATGGGGTTCTTGAACATCTCCTCGCTCGGCACGACCTACCGCTACGCTGTCAAAATCGAGAAAAAGTTCAAACAGAAGAAGCGAGACTTTGGATCTGCAAATCCAAAGCCCAAAGGACAAAGCCAAGGCGGGGTGGCCCAAGACAACCTGTTGAAGCCGTAAGAAAAGAACAACACCACGAAGCCGAAGAAGGACACAGGAAAGTGGTGTGAGTT
>APFE030069185.1:6033-24131 GCA_000404065.3 Pinus taeda | reverse complement strand
GTGTCGGACCAAGCAGTCGCTGGTGGCCAAGTTGAAGGCTTCCGAATCAGATGCATGTTCCGACCCTGAGCCAGAACCTGACAAGGGGAATGGCAAAGGGAAGCAGATCATTGATGCAGATCCAAGCGCCACTGTTGCTATCGCCAAGATCAAGAAAAATGAGCCCGAAAATCCAGAGGAAGGGGAGTGTCTTTTCCACTCACAGATGTGGGTGAAGGGTTCACCGCTGCAATTCATTGTCGATAGTGGCAGCCAAAAGAACCTCGTTTCAGCAGAGGTTGTGAAGCAGTTGGGCCTACCAACTACACCACACCCATAGCTATATAGTATCGGGTGGCTTCATGAAGGATGAGATCTCAAAGTTCGCCAACAATTCCGCCTTCCCTACATAATCAAGCCCTTCACAAATGAGGTATTGTGTGATGTTACACCTCTGGATGTTTCTGATGTATTATTAGGCTAGCCATACTTGTGGAGGCGACATGCTGTGTATGAGTCAAGGCCTCGTGCTATTATTATTTCTTTGGATGATTCATTATACAGGATTCTGGAGGTAGCCCCACCTACTGCCACCTCTTTTATCACTGCTAAGAAAGGCAACAAGCTCATCTCCCAGACCAGGAAATTCATATGTCTGGTTCACTCCCAAAGTAAGGGGAAGATCGTCACCACATCCATGCCCCCTGCGAAGGGTTCCTCCATGCAGCAGCAACAGCAAAGGGATATGGTCATGACAAGGCACATGAACAACTTCTCCTCACCCACAAGGGCACCACACAAGTTTCAGGTGGGTGACAAAGTTTGGTTACATCTGCAGAGAGAACGCCTTACCAGAACCCATCAGAAACTCAGGCGACTCCAACATGGTCCTTACACCAGTACCAAGGCTACGAGCAACAATGCTTTGAAGCACAACATTCCTCCATTCCTTGGCTTGCACCGAGTGTTCAATGTGGACTGTCGTCAACCATGCTTCCCACCATTTCTAGACACATCAGAGATTGCAGAACAGCTCACCAGAGACCCAGATCAGCAAAAGCTTCTTCATCTCAAGGAAGAGCTCAATGCAATGGGGACCATTGCTTCCTAAGGGGGGAGGAATGATCCAGGTGGATGTTGGTGGCCACCCACCTATTCCATTTGGACCTCCACAACTGTCGATTTAAGTCTTTTCAGTTTCCTAAATTGTAGCGCAGTTTACTATTTTTAACAGTTTTTCGGGTCCTGAACTTCCGGAGCCGTTTTCAGTCCCTAAACGACGTTTTTTGGGAAATTTGGGGCAACATGGGCCAATGGATCGATGTTGCCATCCCAAAGTGGTAGTGCTTGGATGGATCTTTTTAACGAGCTATTGTACGCGTCAAATGGAGATCATATGCCAAAGTTACGACCCTGGGAAGTTGATGTACCAATTTACCCAAACGGGGACCACATTTTGGTGTTTCATCTTCTAGGGTTAGGTTTCAGGATGTGAAGGGTTTTCCATTGTTTCTCAACAATAAATAGGCCTTTGAGCCTGATTGTAACACAGTTCAGAGGCATTTGGCCACCACATCTCTTCTCAGAGATAAGCTACCATCGCCCTAGCTGGTTTATTTCCATTTATGGTTGTAAGCATATTTCAATATTTTCTATTAATGAAATGAAGCATTATTTCCGCTGCATCTTTGTGTATATGGTTATCTCTGTAATTTGTTGCGTTCCTGTTTAAATACAGATCAGACTAGTAGCAATCAAATACTTCAAAGTTTTTGGGAGAAAGTGCTACGTAAAGAGAACTGACGAGGATTTAGGAAATTTTAACTCTAGAGTTGATGAAGATACCTTTCTTGGTTATTCATCAAGAGTTAAGGCTTATAGATGTTACAAAAAAGCATTGCAAAAATTGTAGAAAGTACAAATGTTAAAATGGATGAAGCAATTCCTTAAAATGAAAAATAAACATTCAGAAAAGACTAGTTGCAAGGAAAAAGAAGGAGAAGAAGAAGAAACAAAACATCAAGATAAAAAGATAACATCAAGATTCATCCATAAGAATCATTAAGGAAAATATAATTATTGGTGATTAAGATACAATCGTGCGGACTAGATAAAGATTAACAAGTGGATCATAACATGTACATTTCTCCTTTCTATCTAAAATTGACACTAAGAATTTTGTAGAAGCTAGTGAAGACAAGCACTGGATTGATTATATGGAAGAAGAGCTAAATTAAATTGAGAAGAGTGAGACATGGGAAATTGTTTCAAGACCAAAAAATAAAAATGTGATTGACATCATGTGGTTTTCTTTTAGAAACAAGTTGAATGAAGATGGTCAAGTAATAAGAAATGAAGCAAGTTTTGTTTGAAAAGACTATGCTCAAGTTAAAGGTATTTATTTTGAAGAAATATTTACCCCCATTGAAAGACTATAACCTATTAAATTGTTTTTTGCACTTACAAATTTCAAGAACTTTAGATTCTATCAAATAGATGTCAAGTCATCCTTTCTCAATGGAAATCTAGAGGAAGAAGTATACATTGAACAATGAGGAGGGTTCTTATTATCAAAAATAAGGATCATGTATGCAAATTAAAGAAAGAAATTTATGGGAAAAAGCAAGCTCTTAGAGCCTAGTGTTTAAGACAACAAATATCTACAACAACAAGGATTCAAAAGAGGAATTACTAAAAACAATCTCTACATCAAGAAAGAAGGAAAAATCAATTTATTATCGTGGTATATGTAGATGATATTATTTTTGGAGAGGGTATGAACAAAACGTGCAAAGAGTTAGTAATGGAAATGCAAAAGGAATTTGAGATCTCTATGCTTGGTGAAAAAATAATTTTTCTTGGTTTAGAGATTTCTCAATCCAACAAGGAAATATTCATTTAACAAACTAAGTACATCAAGGAATAGTGTGCATTGGTTCGCACACCCATGGTAATAGGTTGTAAATTGCGTAAATATGATGAATCTTGAGAAGAAAATAAAACATTGTACAAGTCAATGATGGGAAGGTTACTATGTGACAACATCAAGGCCATACATTATGCAACTAGTAGGATTGGTTACATAGTCTCAAGATGCATCAAAATAAACTCTATTGCAAGTAGTGAAAAGAATATTTATTTCTAAAGGGAACCCTTGAATTTGGCTTGTGGTACTCAAGAGGTGAATATTTTACTCTAGTAGAATATATGGATGCAGATTGTGTAGGGAGTGCTAGATGATAGGAAAAGTACAAGTGGAGGAGCATTCTTTCTAGTTTACAATCTAGTGTCTCGATTGGTCAAGAAACAATCTTCGGTTTCTTTATCCAAAACAGAGGCCAAGTATATATCATTGGCATCATGTTGCACACAAGTTGTTTTGATGAAGCAAACACTGAGAGATATTAGGATAGAATATGATCATCCAATTTCAACACTTTGTGACAACAAACACACAATAAATATTTCAAAAAATCATGTTATGCAATTGAAAAGAGAGTACATTCTAATCAAGTATCACTTCTTAAAATAACAAGTAGCAGAAAATAATGTCAAGTTGAAATATATTGCCACCACAGACCAGATTGAAGATGGTTTCACAAGACCTCTTTCCAAAGAGACATTTAAAAATTTGAGACAACAATGGGAGTAATATCTATCTCATCACCAAGTGATTAAGGAGAAGCACAAGTTCAGGGAAAGCCTCAGTGGATTATGTGTTTCATTGTGTGATTGCCGTCAATGACAAAGGCGGAAATGATTGAAACAACTTTTTTCATTGATGTAAAAGGGATTATATTATTGATAGTATATATAAGTATTCAAGTATATTAAAAATGTGTTCTTTTGAAAAAGGAGGAATGAAAAAGTGAAATAGTGGTTTCAAACCCATGGTATATGAAGCTCATGGCATTTGGAAGAATGAAATAAAAAAGGGAATTAATTATTTAATTAATGAATTGATGTCACTTTTTGAATTAACATATATTTTAATGAAGGGTCATGATATCATATAAAATGATAAAGCTTTGGAATGAAAATGTATGTGAACAAAAATGCAGTTTGTGGAGTCAATAAGTCATCTTGTCATTTTCTCTATAAATATTTCCTGGATTGCTTCAAATCGTGAAATATTGGGCATATTGAAGAGAGTTAAGGGGAATGCATGGCTAGAATTTTAGATTTTGGTTTGCTATGATTTTTGAAATATATGTTGTGGAAGTCAGCCTTTGTGATTGGTCTAGAAATCTGCCTCAAACGAGCCATCTCAGGATTTTTGCTATAACTTATTTTCTGCAATGTTTCAGTTGATAAAATTTTTAGGAGATAGAGGTGATAGATCTCAATACATGTGGAAATTTTTTTGGAAATTGGTTTGTTATATTTTATGAGATATTCCCTTTGGAAGTTAGGGTTCATGAATGTTGCTAATATCAGTTTTAAATAGGGCAGGTTGGAATTTTCGCTATAACATATTTTTTTTGGATGTTTCAAACCATGAAATTTTACAGATATAGAGGAACTATATTTAAGTACATGTGATCAAAATTTTAGACATTGTTTCATTACACTTTATGAGATATTCCCTACGGAAGTTTGGGTTCTTTATTCCTCCTTAAATCAGTTTCAAATATGTCAACTTGGAAAAAAATTTATAACTTATTTTTTGGGACTCTTCATATTGGGACTAAATTCATTGCCTTCAATATATTTTCTTCAGCATTAGTCTTGATGTCTACCCTCTCTATTAAAATCATTTAAAAAATAAGCATATATTACTGTGTATTTTTTTTGAAGTGATAGATAAAAAAATTCTTTGCGAATTTTCGATAAAATTATTAGCTTTTTAATATTCCAACATAATGCATATAACATTTATACAGAGCTAATCCGTCTCCATAAACATGTTATTGAAAATTGAAGATAAAACATTATGGAATGAAAGATTAATGAACATCCTTTTACAAAATCAAATGTCACTAGTGATTTCTTTAGAGTATCGAGTTTTTAATTTTGATTTTTTTAATGTTTTTGATTCTTCAGAGTATTAAGTTTTTAATTTGATTTTTTAATTTTTTTGTTTTGTTTTGGGTTTGTTTTTTAAAATTTTAGTAGGATTTGTTAAAATCACAATTTTGACTTTTAAGGTTTGCATAATTTAAATGTCTAATTTTTTTTTGAGAGTACTGAATCTATTTATGTATTTAGAAATATATTAAGATCACAATCTCATCTAAAACTGTAACACTAGATTCCTATAAAAAAAAATCAGATTCAATTGACAAATTTTGAATTACCTTTCATATAAATAAAATTTGATATTAAAATGTTTTATTTTATTTAATATAAGTAGTGAATTATTTTATAATTTGTATTTAGTTGAAATGATTTTTTTATTAATATTTAAAAAAATACTAATTTATTATACTCATTTAATTTTATTGGAAAGAGAAAATTATTAATTTATTTTATTTATCTTACTTTATTATATATTAAATTCTAAAAATTTCCCACTAGGTGTAGAGTAGAGTATGATAGCGTGTTATATTAAGACACGCCATGATGTGAAGGTCATTAGTTTGAGAGTCTGCGGGAAAAATTCCAATTATTGGTAAGGGTTGGTGTGACTCAGGTAATATGTGATCAACGGGTGATTTTGACAGCTTAGATGTCCCTAGGTCACACCCACTCAAGCCATAGGTTAGTCATGTAGTCATCTCAAGGCTCACATAAACTAACAATTTTTTTATATATATTAACTTAATCATTTTTATAAATTTTATATTAATATATTATTGTTAAAATAATATTGTAAATAAAAAGTAAAACCCTAAATTAATTAAATTATTGCACCAGAGGCACTCTTCAAACCAATATGGTAGAGATGTTGTTATGACATGTTCAACATTATGATTCCTATGTTTAGAGCGACCATTGTAAGCCAAATTTGCTCACCTTGAGGTTTTACGACCCCCATTGGGGTTCTAGTAAGTTGAAAAATAGGGGAGAAGCTCCCCAATTCATAGTAAGGGTTAGTTGTTACATAATTCAGTCACAGCTTCCACCAACAATCACAACGCATAGGGTCTTATATTGAATGGTATAAATTATGCAATGGGGGCGATTAAGATGAAGATCGTTTTGAAGAATTTGGACTGTTAGGGAGAAACAACCACAAAATATGAAGAGTCTGAAGTTGCAGAATTAGTAGCAATTACAAATGCCCAAAGAAATGCTTCAACACAAAGCAAAAGAGAGGATTCAGTAGCACTATGGAATTTGCACAATGGAGTTGAAGACTCCATGTTCCCCAAGATTGCAATAGCAACTAGTGCTCATTAAGCCTACAAAAATTTGCAAAAATCATATGAAAGAACAAACAGGGAAAGAATGGAAAGATTCATATCCTCAAGAAGAAGTTTGAAAGTTTGAAACTCATGGAGAGAATTTCATCGATCAAAATGTGGTTGAGAAGATTCTTGGAAGTCTCCCACCTTCATTTGACATGCTTGTAACAACCATAGAAGAAAGTAAATATGTGGTCCAAATTTCAACTGAAGAATTGTTAGGATCAATGTTAAATCATGAGGCAAGCATTAAAGGTATAAATGACTCATTAGAAAATTCCTTTCAAACTCAAGCCACAATTAGTAGAGGAAGAGATAGAGGTAATATAAGAAAAGGTAGAAAATGAAGAGGATATTCTAGCAATTGAAGCAACACGGCTAGTCAACATGAGTAGCCATAGGATCAGCCTCACAATCAAAGAAGAAGAGGCATAAAAAACAAAGGATGGACAAGTCAAATATATAGTGCTATTATTGCAAGAAGTATGACCATTTTGAAAGTGAAAGCAAGAAGAAATATTCATATTTCAACAAAGGAAGTGTAGATGTTTCAAGCACTGATGAAGATACAACATCTTCCATGTTTCTTACTTGTTTAGCAACATAAGAAAACAACAATGAAGATATTTGGTTATTGCACAATGACTACAGTAACCATACGACAGGTAACATATATGTTTTTTCAAGTTTTGATGAAACACTTAAATCTTACATTAAATTGGGGGACGATTATCTTGTTAATTCCTTAAGAAAGTGTATTGTTACAGTTGTAAACAAGTAGAATGAAAAGAAGGACATTCATGATGTCTATTGTGTACAAAGTTTGAAAAAACATCTATTAAGTGTAGGACAAATGAGTGAAAATGGTTTTGAAGTCAAGTTTAAAGGTCGTACCTACACAATTCTTAACAAGCCACCTAGTCAAAGAGTCATAGCAAAGATCCAAATCACCAAAAGTACAATATTTCCTCTTTTCATGAGAAATGTCAAGCAATAATTATTATATGCTTATTTTGTAGCAAGTTCTAATGAATCTTGGGTATGGCATCTTAAATATGGCCATTTAGCTTTTAATATCCTTAATATCTTGAAAAATAAGTCTATGGTCCTAGGTTTACTTGCAATAGATGTCCATCATAATCCATGTGAAAGTTGTTCTTTCCAAACATCAAAGAAGTAATTTTTCCAAGCACTAGAGCCTAGAGTTCACTTGATCTAGTACACATAGATATTTGTGGTCCAATTTAAACCCAATAAAAAGGAGGGAGTTTTTACTTTATAATATTTATTGATGATTTCAATAGAATAACACGGGCCTTCTTCATAACAAAAAATCTGATACATTTGTAAAATTCAAGCAATTAAAATCCATTTCAAAGAAGCAAAGTGGTAAGAAAGTTAAAGTATTAAGATCATATGGAGGAGGAGAATATGATTCTAAAGCATTTGCGGCATATTCTAGGGATCAATGTACCAAAAAAGAAATTTACAACAAGGTACACTCCAAAACAAAATCGAGTAGTTGAAAGGAAAAATCAAATCATCATGAATATGGAAGGAAGCATATTGAATGCAAAGAATTTGCAAAATGAGTATTTCATGGAAGTTGTAACATGTTCACTTTATATTTTGAATCGATCTCCAACCAAAAGCATCAAAGGTAGAGTTCCCTTAGAAGCTTGCAGTGGCATGAACACAAGTGCATCACACTTGAGAATATTTGGTTAGGTTGCCAATGCACATATTCCAGGATAAATTAGAAGGAAATTGAATGACACAATAAAAAAATGCATATTTATTGGTTACAGTGCAGAATCAAAGGCTTATAAATTGTACAATCTTGTCACCAAGAAAGCAATTATTTCAAGAGATGTTAAATTATTTAATGATCAAGCATGGAATAATGAAGATAATAAAACAAATAGCAATCAAGTTTCTCCACATGCATTTGAACCAAGTGAAATAACAGAAGTGGAACAACCAAGGCAAGGGCTCCCATCACTACAAGTTCTGGTAGGAGGGGAAAATCAAGGATGCCATAGTCCATCCTCAAGCAGTGGATCTAATCCCACTATTTCAGAGAAAACAAGAAGTTTGAGAGAAATTTATGAACAACTAGATAATGAACAAGCACATTTTTCCTTGTTATCCTGTCAACCAACACATTTTGAAGAAGCAATAAAAAAGACAGAATGGGTTGAAGCTATGAATGAAGAAATCACAACAATAGAGAAGGATGAGACATGGAGTCTTGTAGATCTATCAACATGACAAACAAGAATTGGAGTTTTATTGGTCTATAAGACCAAGTTTAATGAAAAAAGGGCAAATTGAAAATCATAAAGCTATATTGGTAGCAAAAGGCTTTACATAGAATCCTATAGTGGATTGTGAAGAAACCTTCATCCCAGTAGTAAGGTTTGATACTGTTAGAATAGTATTAGTAATAGAAACAAACAATCATTGGCCAATTTACAAAATGGATGTCAAATCAAAATTTTTAAATGGAATATTGAAGGAAGAAGTTAATGTAGATGAAACTCCAATATATGAAGTCAAGAGTCAAGAGTTGAAAGTTTACAAGTTAAAAAAGGCTTTGTATGGTTTAAAACAAGCCCCCAGAGCATGGTACAACATAATTGATTCTTTTATGCTCAACAAAGGTTTCAAACACAACATTAAGGAACACACACTTTATATAATAACATGTCTAGAAGGTAATATTTTGATTGTTTGAATTTATGTTGATGATGTGATTTATACAAAAAATTTGCAACTTGAATATTTTTAAAAAGCTATGGCAAAGGCATTTGAGATGAACAATACGTGAAATATTATATTGAAATGGAAGTTCGACAATATGAAAAAGGGAATTTTCATTTGTTAAAGAAAGTATGAAAGGGATATTTTGACAAGGTACAAGCTGAGTGAATGCAATCCAACAAACACACCAATTGTCGCAGGAACCAAGCTAAGGAAAGATGACAATAGTCTAGCAGTGAATTCCACTTTGTACAAGCAACTAATAGGAAACCTAATGTATCTCACAACAAAAAAGGCCTGACATAATGCATATAGTCAACCTTATATCCATGTTTATTGATCTATATTGGATCATTATATTTCTTTTCATCCATTTTGAGGCTTTTATAATTGGAAAGGTGGAGGAATTAGCTCGTAGGACCATTTTTACTAGTGGGACCCAATTTGGTAAATTGAGGTCTGAAACTTCTAGGAGCACTTTTAGGCATCAAATGAATTTTTTTGTGGCTAAAATTTTTATTCTTTAGCATAACACATCTTATACCTATTCTACATGTAGAGATATTTCTAACGGTGCACATATGACCTCAATTAGAGTAAGTATGCAAAAGTTATGCCACCCAGAACTTGACCTTCCTATTTTGACCACAATAATTCAAGAGGATTCCTCATCGACCCCCATTATTCATGGGAAATGGGATAAATACATAATCATGATGAAAAATATTTTAGAAGAGTCGATATTGTAATTCTAGTTAGGATTTGGAGTCAAACCTAACCACTATTAAGCTATAGGGTGGTGTTATAACTGAACCACTAGGAGGAAAATCAATTCCATTAATTTTTAAGGCATTTTGTTCCATAGACATGCGTAGTAGCCAAGAGGGATAGGGATATAGTACATAGAGAGGATTTGTGCACTGGAGTAGCCCACAGGCCATAGACCTTCTTTATACTTGCAACCATTTTCTACTCAGAGAAAGAGATTAGAGCAACCATACCTTCTAGCTAGATTTTCTCTCGAAAGAATTTCCCAGAATATATTGTGTCAATAATGATTTTCTATTCTCTAATTTTATGCATAATTATAATTTTCATGCATATTTGAAAAACAATATCTTATAGATCCATAAATCTAAATAGAAACAAACATCATAGTTTAGAGTTTGGAATTTTAAGTGTAACTTATAAGATCTATTATGATGAACTGTCCAGTGGAATATCAATGGAAGTTTACATATAATATTGGTATCAGAGCAAGTTTCTTTTGGCATATTACGGATATTTTTAAGGGATATAGACCATGTAAGACAAAATTCATGAAACCCAAGTCATAGTTGACGAATTTGTGAATATCCCTCTTAATCCTACAAAGGAGAGGATTTCTTAGTTACAAGCACAAGTTTTATATATAAACCATAAGATGAATCTCCTCATGGTAGGCTTCATGAACATGCTCATGTTATTTAGAGAAGATGTGGGTTCTAATGCAAAGGTATAATCAGAGGGGAGATCGGGAGATTGGGAAGAAATAAACGAGTTAAAGAATGAACCCGAGTGTCGTGAACCTTTCACAATCCTTGTTCAAAATGGAACTGAAGGTAGATATCAAGTAGTACCAAGGTGAGATCGACACCATAAAGTTAAATCACTAGTCGTGGAAATTATAATTTTATTTTAGTGTTCACCATATAGATAAAGAACAAAACATTTCATTTGCATGGCTGAAATTAGAGGGTCATGCCTTGACCTGGTGGGAAACCCACATTGGGACCTTGAGTTTGGAGGGAGATCCTCTAGTGACCAAGTGGGAGGACTTTAAAACCCTAATAAAGTCACAATTTTACCCCATCGAGTATGTAGAGGATAATGGATCCAGTAGCACTACATAAGGTAGATGCAAGGGTAGAGTGTACATGAGTACAACACAAAATTTAAAAAAATGGAAATAATGCTGGATATCTCCTCAAAGAATCCAAATGTACTCCTCAAATATCTAGGGGCTCTACACATCCATTTGTAGAAGAAAGTGATGCAGTTCAATCCCATATTGGTGGACGCGTGTTGTGTACGAGCATAGAACCTAGAAAACATAGGCTAGAAGAAAGAGAAATCAAGTAGATCGAAGCAGAAGGAGCACCAAGACACTTATAAGGAGGGGAAGAAGAAGTGGAAATGAGGAAAATATAAAAGGATGAAAACCATAACACACCAGTCCAAAGATCCCAATGACCACTGCAACCAATGTTATGCCAACCATTTTAAAGAGGACAAGTGTTGAAGTTGCATCTAAAGTTTAACCTAAAGAATAAAAAGAAAGATAATAAGAAGAATCTCATGGTCGCTAATTTGAGAAACTAGGTTAAAGTAACTCAATGTGGATGGGAATATTACCTATACATCAGTGCAGAAGGAGGTAAATTTGAGTAGCCTTCAACAACAACAAGATAATGAAAATACAAGGCTATTCCATATAAAGATACAGGTTAGGAAGACAAAGGTTGATGCTCTATTTGACTTAGGATTGCAGGTGAATGTCTTTGTAATAGAGATTGTAAAAAAATTGGGATTGGAATCTCATGATCATCCAATCCCATATCCATTGGGACAGTTAAATAAGGATGTGTTGGAAATTAAGTAGGTCCGATCTTCATAATGACACGTGTAATTGTGATTTTATGTAAATGATGTAAAGAAGAAAAATAAAATTATTATTGTAATGCTTGCCTCATGGGTTTCATGAGAAAGGAACTTTATTTTTAGATGGCTCCCATTGTGAGCCTTTAGGATTTGTCATCTAGTCATAAAAGTCAAAGAGTGTCAATGCCATGTATGAAGAACCCTTCTTGGGCATGTTACAAATGTATATTAGTATATAGGATTGTCTAGTAGCCCTCCAAGACAAGCACAAGTTATTCCTCTTCAAGTCGAACTCACGATAAAATAAAGAACACATGTTAGCTTCACCTAATGGAGACACAAATGTTCATATATTCATGTCATCTTATTTATTTCGGACAAAAAATATATATACAGTTCTAGGGTCTTCACATCATAAGACTATAGAACTCCGGCTAACACATATGAGCAGAAGTTTAGGTCATTTTATGAAACAAATTTGGACATTATAGTGGATACATTTCAATGAAATTACAGTGCTTAAGGTTTTTTATTATCACAAAGAAGAATCCTTTGTGTCCCAGTGTCATTACAGTTAAGAAAACCATAGTTTTGGTGCCATCTTAATTTGACCACAGTGTGTTGCTATCATAGTTTTGGTGACCATCTCAATGTGATTGGATAGGAGACCATATCAGTGTGACCACAGTTCATTTTGATGCTACCACTATAACTATGTTTTGGGGCCACCACAGTGATAAAGGCTTGGTGCCACCACAATACAAAGGAATCAATATTATCACAGTGAGAAGGACTCAGTGCCATCAAAAAAATGAGATCTTGGTGATGATTCAGTAATAATATCTTGGTGTCATGTCAGTGAGAAGGTCTTTGTGGTAATAATGTCTTGGTGCTAAGAAGATTGAAGTGGAAAATGAGTCAAGAAGAGGAAAAGAGCAGAAGTTTGACAATAAAGAGAACTAGTGTCTTGGTCTTGGAGTGGAAAATAGTTCAAGGTTCTTGGTCTTGGTATTTATCAATTGGAATCTCTATAAGAAGAATTTGTGTGGGTTATCCTCTCAGAGAGTGAGAGTTTTTGGCCCTGGCTGATAGCCTACATTCTGTGTCTCTTGTCTATTTATGTCCATGCCTTGATAGTTGTTTAATGAAGAAGAACACTAATAACCTAAGTAAAACAAGACCCTAATCTAAAGTAGTAAAAATTACTCACAAAAATTTACTAATTGAAGATAAATCACTTAATACTTGATGCCCTAGATTTATCAACATGATGTAGGTATGAAAGTAAAAATAGTGAAAAAATAGACTTACTATGAGTGCTTATTTTAGTGATGAAGCAGAACTAGTTGTAGTTCCTTTTGATGTATGTAGAGTGGTGTTTGGAAGTCCCTACATGTACATGAGGGATGGCATATTCATGTGTAGAACCAACCAATATTGGCTCATCAAGGATGGAAAATTTTTCACCATCAATGTGGACAAATGAAAATCGAATTTCATTAGTAAATTCCAAATAATCTAAGAAACTGATTAGTTCTAGAAATTTTTTTTTCCTTCTGCTACTTTTAAGAGAGAATCAGTCTATAGAAGAGTCAGTGAGAGAAAAGGCATCCCTGCAGGGGTGTATTAATAAATAGAAACATGAACTTGAAGAGTTTCTACAAGCATACATGGATGTGTTCTAGGAGCCTAAAGGGCTACCACCCAAGACAAAAGTGGAGCATGAGATCCAACTATTGTCAGACTCCTCATCACCAAAAATTAGGTTACATAGGTAGTCTATTGTAGAATCAAGTGAGGTGAAGAAATACCTACAATAACTATTGAAAGAGGGTGTCATTCGACTGAGTACATCACCATGTGGGTCACCCATCATCATTGTGCAAAAGAAGGATGGGACTTGGCATATTTGTACTGATTATAGGAAACTAAAAAAAATGAGGTTCAAGAACATATACCCTCTGGCTAGAATAGATGATTTGCTAGATCAGTTGCAATAAGTGAGATGCCTCACCATAATGGACTTAAAATTTGAATATCACTAGTTCGAGTTAGAGAAGAATATTCTTGGAAGACTACCTTCAAAACTTGGAAAGGTTGAGTGGTTAGTCATGCCATTTGGCCTATACAATGCACCAACTTTATGTGGTTAATGAATGATATATCATTCCCTTTTTATAGATTTATTCGTTATTATTTATTTTGATGACATACTGGTATACAGCGCTACCTTATCAGTGCACATCTCATATTTGACATAGGTACTGGAGACATTAAAGAAGCACCAACTACTAGAAAAGCTCAAGAAGTGTGATTTTTCACAACATTGTTTGGTGTACCTAGGGTATATGATAGGTGGAGGAGAGCTTAAAATAGACCTTTCCAAGATGGAGGCCATCATGAAATGTCTAGTGCCCATAAATTTTTCTAAGGTTAGGAGTTTTGCTGGGGCAATATAGTACCTAAGGAAATTCATAACATAATTTTTAGTGGTAGCAACACCACTCCACACCGTAACAATAAGTGGAAAGACTTTCTAGTGGGGAAAGGGTTAGCAAAGGGCCTTTGAGGAGCTAAAGAAGAATATCAATCAAGCACTAGTTTTGGCATTATCGAACTTGCAACACCCTTTTGAAGTGGAGACATATATGAGTAGGTATGTTATGGGAGCAGTATTGATGTAGGGAGGAAGGCCTATATGCTACCATTCTAAATTAGTTTGTGGGGAAGTTATTAACTATCCTATGTATGATAAGAAGTTATATTCCCTAGTGCAAGTTATGAAGAAGTATAAACATTATCTGGTGGGAAAGGAGATAGTAATACACACAGGTTACTCACCATTATAGTACCTGCATGCCCAAAGTAAGCTACAACAGACCCAACATTACAAGTGGATGGGGTTTCTACAACAGTTTCATTTAGTGATGAAGTAAAATAATGGCATCAAAAACAAGTTAGCCACCATGCTTTCAAGGCCACCCACTTCAAATATCATAACTTTGGGAAATATAATCCATATGGAGCCATTCACCCATGATGCAGACAAAGAGGAATAGTCATAGGATGAGGAATTCAAGGAGGTGTTTTAATAGTTGTAGGTACATATTCATGTGCAAGATGGCAACGCCATAGTTGAGTGCCATCTACAAGATATGTTACTCTTTAGGCTAGATGATTTATGTGTTCCTAAAGGTGAGGAATTACATCTGATTAAGGAGGTGCACACCTCCAAGGTTGCAGGGCACTTTGGTGTAGGGAAGACAATAGCCAACTTTTAGAGGTATGTGTATTGGTCTAATATGTAAGAACATGTAGCTAGGTTCATAAGAGGATGTACGCTTTATTGTACCAACAAGCCTGGTAACATAAAATAGGGTCTATATAATCTCTTACCTATACCTTCTCATCCTTACGAAATCATTTCCATGGAATTTGTGGGAGCTTTACCAACAATCAAGAAGGCACATGAGTACCTATCCATGGTAGTTGAAAGGTTCAGCTAGATGTGTGTTCTAATGCGCTATAAAAGTACCATCGGTGGAAAGAAGTAACAAACGGTTTCTTTGGACAGGTCTAGGTGCACTTTGGGATACCTAGGAGCATCATTTCAGACATGGACATGTTATTTATTAGTGTGTTTTGGATTACATTTTGGGAGAATACAGACACACAGTTGAAGAGGTCTACAACATTCCATCCACAGAAGGAAGGGTGGAGAGAAGTGATCAACTAGAATTTGGTGTAGCTTTTGAGGGGTTACAATTAGAAGCATTCAAAGTCTTGGGATGAGAATATTGTATATATACAACACTCTTATAAAAGAGAATCCCACACTTCTACTAGTGATTCCCCATTTAAAATTTGTTTTGGATATTTTCCACCTTCACTTTTGGATATTGCATATGCGAATCAAGGACAAGTGAGGGAGGATCTTACAAAGGATGCCTTAAGGGTAGAAATATTTGTAGAAAATATCACGAATATTGATATATTGGTAGAAGTTACAAGAAAATTATAAGTGCAAGAATGATCAACACGAAATAGAAAAGTAATCCAAGGTGGGAGATAGAGTATGATTACAATTGAACAAGGAGAGGGTACAAGGTCCTGGTAAGCAAATTAAGGCTTTGCGGTATGGTCCCTTTGAGATATTGGAAAAGGTGGGAGATAATTTATATATACTCAGACTACCCCCATACATGTGCATTTACTCAGTTGTGAGTGTAGAGAATCTAAAACTCTATGAGCCTTCCATGCTAGACTAGGACAAGGAACAAATATTACCTTTTGTGGAGGATTTTGCACTAGATGCTCAAGAACAGTTGACATAAGATACAATTTTGTAGAATAGGTCCAAAACTACAAGACATGGGTAGCAGGCCATTTGGTATATTGGGTTGAAGAGGCAACTTTCAAACAAGGCTAAATGATACACCCAAGAGAAGGTGGAGGAAAAGCTTCCTCACCTCATTTACTAGAAGCTTTTGGGGACCAAAGGCCTCAGAAAATGGGGAGGTGTGACCCATATTGTATCATTATATTATTTTTCATCCATATCGAGGCTTTAGAGCGGAAAAGGTGGAGGAATCAACTTACAGAAGCATTTTTACTAACAGGGCCAAGTTTGGAAAGTTGGGGTCTAAATCCTTCTAGGAGAAAGCATAAAACAATCGTATTTTGGGGGAAAATGTTGGAAATATATTCACTACTGGGGGGGTGAATCACTAGTGATGGACTATAATAAATTTTCACTAATTTATAAATATTTTTCCAAAATTCAATTATCCATGCACATGCACAACATTAGATCATCAAAATATGCAAGCAACAATAAACTGAAACCACAATAACCATAATAAATAACCATAAGAAACATCAACACAAGCATGCACACATAGGGACACAAGTATTTCCGGTTGAAACCCTTTAAGGAGAAAACCACCCTATTACTGCTACACTGCTCAATTCTTTTTATTATTCTGCTGAAAAAATTGTACACGGATTAGCTACACCCATACCCGGAAGACTTGGCTTTCTCTACAGTATGATGGCACTATCTATTTTGAAAATATATTTCTCTCGCGGATCTATGGACTACCATCTGCTGGAATCTCCCACGACCAAAGATCCTCGCCCAACCACCATTGGACTGTCCAACTCCTATTGGATTGATAAAACTCTTCCTACTATGAATCGGCCAAATCACTATCTATAATGAAGCCTCCAAACACCTTCACTTCCTCCATGCGAACAACGTTTCACAATATTTTATATTGGTTTCTCAATTCGCTCAACACGAGCAACCCAACAACTCTAGCATTCCGCTCATCAAATCTGAATCATACTCTGACTCGGAGGGGGGAATTTCTTCTCTTCTACTCACCAAAATTACTGCTCTGAGACACACCTCAATCTGCAAAATTTGTGCCATAACCAACACACAAATTCAACATCTTCTTCTCAACTCTATCTCTGATTTCAACTCACAAATATCTGGTATATATCTGCATAAAATATGTGAGCAAATGCTGCATAATCTACTCACTCTCAATTTTCTCACGATAGAATCCTACACACTCTCCAAGAAACCAACCAAAATGAACTCAAATACTTCTTCTATTTAACACTTTCTAAGAAGATTAACTCAATAAATGCAACAAGTTATGGAAGACTCAACAAATTTGTTTACATGCTTTAGATTTGGTTGAGGAAGGCTTCTTGATAAAATCAATCACTACTCCACTAGTTCATTGATATCTTCAACATTGATAAGCTTCTAGAGGGCCCACAAACTTTTTCTGACCATATGCTGAATTTTTTTTATCAATAACATCGCCACAACACCAAAATTGGTTGAGTAACGTGAGGATTACGGAGAAAAACTTTTGAAATCCCTCAGTTTCTCCCTTAGCACTGTCCTTTGAGCAATTGAATTTATAACCGCTCCCTTGGGTCTTCCTCGACACGATTGGAGCTCTCCAACCGGTCCCTTGACCCATTATGCATGTGACTGGGGCTTATGAGACTCAAAATCATGCTTCCTTGGCTCAAAAGTTGCCTCAACTTATTCTAGATCTTGACAAGCCTCAGTAGGACCTATGGAAGTCTCTGACACCTCGACCACACTTCACCAAGTCACTGCAATAATTCCATCATCGTCACAAGTCAAACTAGGTTAACTAGGATGCCAACCAACAACCATACTACGAAACTAATCCATATTTAAATTGGAATATTCTTGTTGCCATATTTCAACACCGTGTACAAAATTTCAAATTTCAAGTTGTATTGTTTAGTCTTAATAGCTACTTGGAAATAATTAATTAATTTATTTTAAATTAATTAGTTGGAGAAATTCAAGTTAGA
>APFE030069183.1:66862-88332 GCA_000404065.3 Pinus taeda | reverse complement strand
CAGTGGGAAATCTCTGTGTATATGTGTTTTATGTGTTATGCTCTCGCATTTTTTATTTTTCCTGTGATTTAGAATTCGTATGCAGGTAATTTCTGTACGGGGTTAAAACCTACATATCAAAGGCCAAACTGAACTACACAACGACTGAAAAGGAGCTCCTAGCTATTGTGCATTCATTGAAAAAATTTAGGCATTACATTACAGGGTACCAAACATTTGTACAAACTGACCATGCTGCAATTAAATACTTGATGAATAAACTTGATGTGAATGCCCAGATTATTAGACGGTTACTTTTATTACAACAGTTTGATCTAACTATTATTGATAATCTTGGCAAGGAGAATGTTGTTGCAGATTTTTTATCCAGATTAACTTTGCCTGTAGAGGAGGAAGAAATGGTTGATGATCAGCTACTGGATGAACACTTATTCGCCATTTCAGTTCTCTCTCCATGGTTTGCTGAGATAGAAAACTACTTGGAGTCTGCACAGTTTCCATCGAACTTGTCCTCCAAAGAGAAAAGCAAGATTGTGAGGAAGAGAGCCCCATTCACTTGGATTGGGGGAACCTCTTCAAACTAGGCCCGGATCAAATTCTAAGAAGATGTGTCAAGGAGGAGGAAGTCTTTGACATCCTTCTGACCTATCGGGATGGGCCTTGTGGAAGTCACTTTGCAGCCAAGAAGACAACATTCAAGATGCTACAATATGGTTATTACTGGCCCACTCTTCACTAGGATGTGAGGAGGTATACTAGTCAGTGTGATCGGTGCCAAAGGATTAGAAAACCTACCCCAAGGGATGAAATGCCTCTGCAACCTCAAGTGACTTACGAGCCATTTGACAAGTGGGGCATGGATTTCATTGGACCCATTGATCCTGCATCCAGGAAAAAGTAGTACATCATTGTGTGCATTGACTATTTGACCAAGTGGGCTGAAGCCAAGGCCATGAAAGCATCAACAGAGGAGAAAGTGGCTAAGTTCTTAAGGGAAAATGTATTTTATAAGTTTGGGTACCTTAGAGAACTGGTCATTGATCAAGGCAACCAATTTACACCTCACATGATTGAAAATTTGTTAAGCCATCATAAGATCAAGCATAGAACATCCACTCATTACCACCCACAAGCTAATGGGCAAGTGGAGGTGACCAACAGAGCGTTGGAGGGAATTCTGACCAAAGTGATTAGTAGCTACAGAAAGGACTGGGCAGATAGATTAGTTGAGGTCACTTGGGCCTATAATACCACCTGGAAGACCACCACTGGATTCACTCCTTATGAGTTGGTCTATGGGAAGAAGGTCCTACTTTCCATTGAATTTTAATAGAACACCTTAAGAATGGTAGAACAACTAGATCTAGATCTCACCAGGGCACAACAAGAGAGATTTCTCCAGCTGAATGGGTTAGATGAGCTTAGAATGCAGGCCCTCTTGCACACAGAGGTGACTCAAGTTCAAAGGAAGATCTGGCATGACAAGAACATAAAGGACAAACAATTTCAAGAAGGTGATTTGGCTTTGTTGTATGATTCCAAATACAAGGATTTTAGAGGCAAGTTAAGGACTAGATGACTAGGGCCTTATGTCATAAAAAAATGTCATGATAATGGTTCAGTGCAGATAAGACCCATTGATGCAGAGACTATTCCTTTACTTGTCAATGGGCACAGATTGAAGGTCTACAAGAAGCCCTTGTCAAAGCAAGAATTCATCATTGGCATCAACAAGACAATGATGGTAGTGGAGAAAGTCTTAGCTTCTACCCCAACAAGTCACTGAAAAAAAAAAAAAAAGAGACTCAGGTGAAAACCTCCATGAGGCACCTGAGTCCCACTGTTGGGTTGAAAACCTCTTGAGGCGGCCCAATGGTGTCAAAAAAAAAAGAGGGAGGATAAAAAGATCTATGGGTGAAAACCTCTTTTGAGGCACCCAAAGCAAGCAACTAAGATGAAAACCTCTTGGAGGCAGACTAGTTGTTTAAAAAAAAAAAAGAAAAAACAAAAAAGGAAATGAGAGAAAACAAAAACTTTGAAAATGTTGTTTGTAGGTTAGCAAGAGGAGGATCAGAGCAATAAGAGAGGAGCATAAGGACCTATATAGTTCGTGTTTTCTTCCTCCATTCCATATTCTTCATCATCCCATCATTCCCTCCATTTATGAACTCATCTAGCTCAGTTTGCACGAGTTCTGTGTTTTCTATAGGATTCCCTGTAAACCTACAGGATTCCTTGAAAACCTACATGATGATCCTGTAGGAATTATGGTGGCTTGGGAATCCCAAGGAAACCGATCCTAGAGCAAGGGGATGACCTGCTTGTGTCAAAAAAATAAAATGTTTACTTCACCACCTCATCACCATGCCTCTCACCACCATGATAACCTATGCAATCATCCAATAAGTCAGTTTCAAAAGATTACAGTTTTCAAAAGAAAAAAGAAGAAGAGGATAAGCAAAAAGGAAAAGGGGACAATACTTGAAGGCTATATCTCTCACCCACCAATCACTGGACCCCTTCTCTACCCATGACAACAATCCTCATACTCTAGAAGTGAAGGAATGAACAAAAATTTAGGGGAGAGGCAACTACAAGACATCATGTAGGTTTCTTGTAGGAAATCCTGTAGCAATTTGTCCCACAAAAAGGAATTCCACAGGTTGCAGTCATCTTTAGCATAGAGATCCTATTGTCAAGAAAGCTCCTCCAGGGCTTAGCAGTAGCAACATGATCATCAACATCACCCTCCAGTGCCTGCACATCTAGGGAAACAAGCATCAAAGGAGGCCAAAGAAATAAATAAATAAAATGCAGCAAATACACATCAAGGACATCATTCTCCAACAAGCAACATCAAGGCATCTTACCACATGTATGTCATCTCGCTTAAGCTCTCTCATTAGCGCAATATGATAAAAAATGTAGATTTGTGGAAGAGTTGGTTTTATAAGCAAAGGTGGTCAGTTGACTTGGCCACCTTCGATCAGTCAATGAGGAGAATACAATTAGTTCATTACACACGTGGCAACAGTCAAATCAGGAGAAAGAGGGGATGAGGCCAAAAGTGGTTAAGTTATGGTTGACCGAAGTGGGAGATGATTACGAGGTAAGGAGGAATGACGAAGTGGTAGTGGTACCAATGGTCCAAAAGTGGGTGCTCGTACTTCAGTCGCCAACACACCATTCCACACAATCACCCATATGAGGAAATAAAACATTGATTCCCATGCATAGGAGGCATTCACAATCTCGAGGATACATCGAAGCAAGATTGCTCTCGGATCTTTAAGCAATGTCTATAGGAAAGACAATGAGCAGTTTTTCAGCGCAGGAGCACCTACAGGATCCTATAGGAAAACCTACAGGATCCTACAAGAGATCCTACAGGATACATAGCAGTCATCTACAGGATTGGTAGCGGGGAATTTAGAGAGGAAAATCAAAGGTTGGCTTCATCAGGCAGTAACCAGGAGGTAGGAGCTATACCTTCCCACATTTTCCAAGTTAAAAAAAATATAGAAAAACCATCCATTTGGTTAAGAAGATTGCAGTTTAGGGGAACTATATACAACATTGTCATTTAAAATTTTTCACCCATTAGAATTTGGAATTACACCCATACAAGCCTCCACAATCATCAGAGAAAAATGACATGGGGATTTAACAAGAGGGAACCCACAAACACAGTGAGAATTCATCAGCACCCTCCTGTAGTAGAGATCTTCTCAAGGCACAATTGGACGGGTTTCTTTGAAAAAATGAGGGGATATGATGATGAGGTGGCTAGAGACTTTTCTCTCTCACTCATACCACTAACTAGGATCCATGCCACTGTTGTGGTGAAAGGCCTCTTAATAGAAATCACCCCTGAAATCATAGGCATAATCACCACACTTCCTTTAGGGTTGCCTTAGAGAAAGGAAGATAAGGGTAACAACCAACTTGCAAAGAAGAAATTCTTTTTGGAAGGAGAGGAGGCAATGGAAGACAAAAATGGGGTTAGAAGAGAAAGCCTGCCATACCCTTGGAATGAAATTAGCTACCACCTCATTAAGTATATATCATGTGAAGGAAGATAAAGTGTGGTATATGGATACCATTTCAGGCTTCTCCAAGAACTGAGGTTTGGAGTAGACACACCTCCTCAAAACAGACTAAGCATACCCTACTTTATTCTTCAATTAGTCATAGATATGAGCATCAAGGCGCAGGAAGGAAAACATCAACAACTAGCTCATCATGGGTTAATCAAGCTTATCCTAGAACATGCCCTCCAAAACATAAGACTTCCTATTACATGGACAACTTTCAAAGACATGCAGACAGAGGGAGAAATAAAAACTCTTGAATATGACAAAAGCCCCATTGCTAGTGAGAGGGATGAAGAGGAAACAGAGGAGGAAGAAAAGGAGGAGGAAAGTGATGAAGAGACAGAAGAAGATGCAAAAGAGGAAACTGATGAATTAGAGGAAAAGAGGAGGGGATTTTTGGTTCACGATATGTTAAGTAATTCTCATGCATCTCGTCCTAACTGCCTTTACTTCTATATATGTTAGTCGCTGTTTCAAATTGACATCCTTTCTAGGAGGAACAACCCCAACAATGTCTTCACAGGCTAGCACGAACAACCATAATGGATTTCTTTCCACTTTGGCCAGAGTTTCTGTAACACCTCCGCTCCATAAGTTGCCTTCAAGAGAGGCAAAAAGGGTGACTAGAAGGTGGAGTATTCTTGGCTTTGGGTGCAAATGTTTGTGTTTGGGTAAGAAGTTTATGGAGATTGATGATACATTAATAAAAGACATATGAGCTCCTATGACTCCGAATTCCTTGCATTCATCTCGTTTGAATAGTCCACTAAGTTCCACAAAATACCATAATCTAGATTAAATGATCCTAGGCAAGTCTAGCGAAACACATAAGTCTTTAGTGAGTTTCATCAATGGAGAATCAGACAAGGATGTTAACGACACTACTAGAAGAATAAAATTAAAAGCTCTTGTAAATCTTCTCAGTTCTGTCGATAATTGCAAATTCAAGCCGAACCTTAAGAAGGATTTGGAGCACAAAGCATATGCCAAAAATTTTAGTGAAGAAAACCTTTACTCATTTGGGTGGGAATCTTAACTGCTTGGTCTCTTCCGCCAAGTGTTGCGTTGGTGAAAATTGAAGAGATGGGATTCTTTATTAATCATGGCTACATTCTCACACATATGGGAGACCGATGGTCACCTATGCTTGGAAAAGTGGGTGGAACAAGCTTCCAACCGAGGTGAGAGCTAAACTCAAGCGAGACAGGGCATCAAGGGACTTGGCTTGGCCGACTCAGATGTAAAAGATCTAGGTACCATAATAAAGACAGATCATCGCTGTTGCCACATGATATATTTTTTTCCTTCTAAAAATCGACAAAATAAAAAAAAAAATACACTTAACTAGGATAAACAATTTCTCCTCATCCCAAATCTACAAATAAAACTCCTTCGATATAAATATTGTTAAAACAAAAGCCCTTAAATGTAAATATTGTTGAAACAAATTTATTAGAATTAGAATCCCTTACTTTACCACTAAAGTTAGAACCATCCATTAAAACCCTTGAAAGGTAGCATTGGTTTTTTTTTTTTAATAATTTTGCAATCACGTTCCAACCTACCCATGTACTATAACAAGACTATTTTTGTCTGAAATAGATAGATTGCATCGTGTAACTATATTGCCCATTAAAATTTTAAAAATTATTTATTCAACAGTCGCTTTCCAACTTACCCTCTGATTGCAACTATAGAGGTTACGTATACGCAAAGACCTCTAAATAATGGCAATGAGAGATGCTCAATGCAACACGTAACATATCTCTGCAATCAGCGCTGACGTTGAAATTCAAATAAGTCGGTGGTACAAAATGATTGAATCCAATGCACGCCATGCCATCTTTTTCTTTGCCAGCTGGCGTTTTGATCACCTTCGTCCATTTTTTTCCACCGTTTCATCTTCACCGTCCATTTACCTCCTTCCGCCTATAAATTGATGAGCTCTACACAATGAAACCACATTCATTCGCCTCTTTCCAACTCTTCCTCCCTTCGCAGGGATGGAAGGGAAATGCGGTGGATGTCCTAATGTTAGGAAAGGAAGGGAAGTGCGATGTCCTAGTGTTAGGAAGGGAGGGAAGGGTTTTCGTTTGTCTTTCCCGTCTTGCTTCTGGTTGGTTCAAGGCAGTTCTAAAATAGCTTTGCTGGTGGGTATTTCCCAGGATACAGAGGCCTACGGTTTTTCCTCAGTGGTGCTCTCTGTCCCTAGTTTCAGTACTCGTTTTCTTTACTCATGTTCTCTATCCTTGGTTTCTGTACTCTTTTTCTGTGACTACTATCATATATTCTAACATCTTAACATGGTACATCCGATTATGTTGAGATGTGAACTGGGTTATGGGGTTCTGGAGCGGTGAAAAGGAGATGGCAGGCGACTTGATTTTTCTTACCCAGATATGTAGGGCATTCTTTCATATCTAGGGCATTCTTTCAGGTATTTTTCAAGATTAGGTTGTGGTTCTGGTTCGAGCATCGATATAGATGGACGGCTTCACTCTGTAAATTTTAAGGTTAATTATATTTTCTTCGGTAGTGGGCTGTGTATGGTATACGCTTTATTACTACGTGCAATTCCTTTGTAAAGAAGCACAATCTTTTAGTCCCTGATAACAGGGCCTCTAAGCGGAAGTTGTCTGTCCCCATTTGTTGATCTATCTGCTTAACTGGATCTGAAGATGGGGTGTTAGATGGCACAAGACCGTCTGCACCATTGGCTAGTGAAATTGCGCGTGTTATTTGAAGGGGTAGTGTCTGAGTATTTGTTAGTGTTATTTTTAGTTCGTTGTGACTATTTTAGTACTGTCGGTATTGGTCCTTGGCATATGTGATTTGAGCGATGATTCTTGGGCTGCAGGGCATATCATCTAAAATTGGAATTCCATCGTAGAATGGGGATGGATTTCTCCCAACCTATTCACGAACGCTTAATTGGGGATCTGATACAGGATCTATATTGGGGTCTGCTGTCGAATATTTGTTGTGTTGTATTCACATGGTCAAGTCTATTTGGCTTTAGCACTGTGTCTAATAATTGCTCTGCCTGATTTGGGGAAAATTTGGTCCTTGGGGTGCAGGGCACTTATTTGCGCGTTGATCATAGAAAGCGGAATATTCTCTTGAAATCTTGTCAACTAACTGCCATCTGACGGATTATCGCAGGTCTATAGATCTAAAACTCTTTAGTGTGTGTTTTGTTGGAAAACTAGAGGATTAGTTTGTCTATTTTGGTGGTATTTTTGTGGCTATGCCTTTACTCCATGATCTGTAGCCCTGGGCATAAGTTTGTCTATTTATATTTAGGTTATTTTTTGTGGTTGTACTCCACAATCTGCAGCCGTAGTTATAAATTGTGTCTTTATATTTTGGTTAAATTTTGTTATTTGTACTCCACAATCTGTAGCCCTAGGCATAAATTGTGCAGGACAGTGGAAGGTGGAAGAATCGAAAACGTCATCCATGGGATTAGCTGGTAAAGCGGTCTTTAGTTGCAGTTATATGTTCAATCAGCTTTTTTCGTTAGTATATGAGCCAGTCATGTGAAACTAGGACAAGAGGATAAGCAGGGGTATATTACGTCTGGATCAATCCGTTAGTGCAAGTAAGTGTGTTTAACTGCTAACACCTAGTCGCCATATTATCGATTTGGGCCTGCATTTTGCAGGTGTAATGGTTTTAATGGTTTAGTATCTTTGTTAACAAGTGAATGTACTGTAGCGGCAAAGCAATATTTCAATAGTGTCCACTGACATGTTTCCCATTGAAAGTTCAATTTATGAAAGCTATCAGAGCTCGTCGATCCGGCGCCCGGAGGCCTCCGGTACATGGTTGAATTCTGCTTTTAGCTCCTCCATAACACTTGTTTATGAAAGCTCGATTCACTCTTTCTTTTACCCTTAGGTACACCTGTTCGTATTTTCACCTTGATTAAATGTCGCTAATTATGTGATTTTGAGTTAAGCTACATGTACCCTTGATATGTTTATTTTGTACCGTGATCTGAAATCGTTGAATCTGTTTCTGCTTGTATTTCTATTGGCGTTCACTGTACTGTATTCTGTTCACCTCGTGCTTCCGATGTGCATTGAACTTATGATTGGCTCTTATTACATGGTACGGTTGCACTTCCAAGAATATTTTCACTTCTGGATTGAAAATGGTCTTATCAATTTCTTCCTCGGCTCTTGGTGGTATGGTTACATCTTCAATATAGATTCCTGCTTTGTTTTGTCGCAAGCGAGCGTGTCACTTCTTGCAAGTGAGCGTGTCACAATCTGGGTTGATTATCTGCTTCTAATCAATGGATGTTGCGGAATGTCTTCATCACCCATATCACTTCTGGGTTGCATATCTGCTTCTAACCTATATATTGTATCGAGTACCATTGCGGAATGTCTTTAATCATCTATATATTGCATCACGAGTACTATAGTGGTGCTTTCTTCCGCATTAGTCACCAGGGGCGACTTCTCTGAGTCAGTACATATTCTTTATTTCAGCTTTCTGTGATGAAATGAAAAAGCCCAAGAAATTAGCTGGTGTGGCGCATGTAGGTTTGTTTCTTTAAACATTTCTTGCTCACCTCTCCTGTGATGAAATGAATAAGGTGTATGTGAGACCGGTATTCGTCGTGGCCTTTGTAGTTCATATGCTCTGTCTGGCCGCCATTATTTTTGTATCTGCATATGAATGGGTTTTTGTGCTACTTGGCTTCGATCATGACCATTCGGAGTGCGGGCCTTCATTACTATGATTTCCTGAGGACTTCATCATCAGTCTTTTTGTGATGGTTCCCGTCTGCACGCGCCATTAATATCACCGCTGCGCGCTACATGTGACTTCTGAGCGGCTTTGTGTACTGTGATTTCCACATGCCCCCAATGCGCTGAATCTATTACTTCTGACGAGCTCCTTGAGTTTCTACCCAGGCTCAAGTTGGTATATCCTCCTGTTTAGTCTTTCTTGTTATCTACGATCATGGCTCTAGTATTCCTAGATACGGCTTCAATGCCAGTGGCTCTTCATCTCTAATCAAGGTATTCTGTTTGTGAGATATTCGGATTTTATAATCTCTCATGAAATGAATGGGATGATGAAATGAATAAGATGTGCATATTCTCATGCATTGAATAAGATGATGAAATGAAAAAAGTTGGGATATTGGTTTTATGATCCTCTCGATGCATTGTTATCTGGCCTGTATAGTGTACCCTCTGTTGTTTCTCTTCTGCAAGAGAGCGAGTACATCTTCAAGCTAGTGTGAGATTGCCATCAGGAGTGCATCTGCAAGCGAGCGAGTTCGTGTTTTATCTGGTTCTCTTGCGAGTGTGAGTTTGCCTTCAGTGAAACATCCATAGATAAAATGTGCTTCTGCTATTCTTTCTATATATTATGTTCTCTTGAAGCCGTCCGTTGCTTCTCTTCCGCAAGCGCGTTGTAGATGTTTGCTTCCGAGGCTTTCCAAAACATCACTGCTTCTCTTTATTATCTGGCCTGTATAGGGTACCGTCTGTTGTTTCTCTTCTGCAAGAGAGCGAGTCCATCTTCAAATTAGCGTGAGATTGCCATCAGGAGTGCATCTGCAAGCGAGTGAGTTCGTGTTTTATCTTGTTCTCTTGCGAGCGTGAGTTTGGCTTCAGTAAAACATCCATGGAGAAAAAAGTACTTGTGCTATTCTTTCCATTATATTATGTTGTTTCTCCTCTTGAAGCCGTCCGTTGTTTCTCTTCTGCAAGCGAGCGAGTTCATCTTCAGGCGAGCGAGTTCGTGTTTTATCTGGTTCTCTCGCAAGCGTGAGGTTGCCTTCAGAAATACATCTATGGGTAAAAAGTGCTTCTGCTACTCTTTCTATATATTGTGTAGCTTCTCCTTTTGAAGCCGTCTGTTGTTTCTCTTCTGCAAGCGAGCGAGTTCATTTTCAGGCGAGTGCGAGATTGACATCAGATATGCATCCATGGAGAGTGCTTCTGCTATTCTGTCGACATATAATGTTTCCAGCTTCTGCTGTTTTTCCACATAATTTTCTGTAGTTTTTCCTCTTGAAGCTGTTATCTCTTCGGCAAGCGAGCGAGCTCATCTTCAGGCGAGCGTGAGATTGACATCAGAATTGCATCCATTAAGAGTGCTTCGGCTATTCTGTCGACATATAATGTTTCCTGCTTCTGCTATTTTTTCTTCATATCAATTTGTGTAGCATCTCCTCTTGAAGCCGTCTGTTGTTTCTCTTTTGCAAGCGAGCGAGTTCATCTTCAGGCGAGCGTGAGATTGACAATCAGAAATGTATCCATGGAGAGTGGTTCTCCTATTCTGTCGACATATAATGTTTCCCGCTTCTGCTATTTTTTCTGCATAGAATTTTGTTTCTCCTCCAGGTGTGTTCGTGTTCAGGGGAGCGTGGGGTTGGGCGAACTGTTTCTAATATTCTTTCCACATACAATGTTAGCAACGATAATTCTTAGCTTTTGTTGTTGCCTCTGATGGCCTAATAACGAAGTAATAGGAGTGGAGGGGGATTATTAAATTTTCAATTTTTATGTCACGTTGTTTGGCGAATATAAAGTTCTCCCTTTGAGATCGTGTAATGTAACGGTATCGTGAGTTCTCCTGTTCTGCTTATATATGTTATCTATTATAATATTGAGCTTAATATATCCGATACATTGTTTTGACAATTCTAATACCAAAATACAGGGTGCAATTTTTGTTCTGATTTTAATATTATATATATGTTTACAATATTTGATACATTGTTTTGACTATTTTAATAGCAAGATACCTTTCGGTTGCAATTCTGGTTATCTTAATATATTATATTTCTGTTTTCTCTAAAGGTAGTTAGTAATTTAACGGGGAACAGGGGCGGAAGAGTAGAAAGAAAAAAGCATTTTAGGAAAATTCCTAGTTTCCCCAAGAAAAATCGCAGAGAAAACATCATTAAAGGAAAGGTTTTCTAAAAATAAAGAAATAATTTGTTACAACTGTAATAACAAAAGGTCATACAGCTCCAAACTGTCCTAAACATCATACTGAACAGGGCCTTCAGCGAGGCTTGTTTCAATGCCACCTATAATGGCATGAATAGGGCTGAAAACACAGGCTTTTTGACCTTTTTTATGCAGAGCATTCAGTCCTATCCTCACCATCCCTAGATGGGCGTACTGGTAACCAGCTTTAAGAGCAGCTTTGATATGTTTAGCCTCAATGAGGGTATGGTCAACATTGCATTCAAAACTTGATCTGCTCTCACGGACTTTTCTTTTATTTTTATATGAGCCAGGACTCGAAGATTAAAAGCAGAGAGATTTCTATATACATCAGATGGAGAAACTGGAGGAAGTTTCCAGTTTACGGAGGGATCTGACTCTTCCTGGTGATTACGGCAAAATTACCAGGAGGTTCAGAACGACAAACTATCTAGACCTGATCGTAAATCACCTTCAGTTTTAAGAGACTGAATGTTTAGATCCAATCATACCCATAGATTTAGAAGAAGATTCAGCAGATGAATTTCTAGACATCCATGGTAGAAGATAAATAGAAAATACCCGGTCATGACTTGCAGATGATAATTCTTCTATTGCTACTTTCTGCCAAAGTGTTGCGGCTTCCTCTGGCTGGTTAATTACGGCTTCCCCTTGATGACGTAATCGCGGTTTCGCCTTGTGAAGAAATTACGGATACTGCGCATTGGTGTCACCCAAGATAAAATCTCGCCGAATGTTTTCTACGCCTAAACGCCTATCCACGGTTTCAAAGGCTCGAACGCTATTCACGGCTCAAGCGATTCTGCGCTCACTCACTAATATCTTACCAATAAGATCCACTCAAGCAATTTTTCATCAAGATCCACTCAAACAATGCCAACAAGATCCCCACTCAAACAAGACTTTCGCAACAGAAATAAACAATCGCTGAAATATCGAACACTTGGCTCTGATACCAATTTAAGGCAGACACTGAAATGAACAGCTGTGACATAGAGATCAACAGGACCTTTAACAGAATCCGGAAAATATATATAGCCAATAATGCGGAATGATGAACACAGGTAGAAAATTGTATTATATAACCGAATGATTATAGGAAGAGATGATAGTTCAGACAGTAACTATATCTTGCCTCAAGACAACCTAAGAATCGGCCACTTTAGGTTCTCACTGATATCAAGTATCAATGCGCAGGCTTCTCAAGAATCGGCCACTTTAGGTTCTCACTGATATCAAGTATCAATGCGCAGGCTTCTCAAGAATCTATTGACATCATTTCTATAGACCCAAAACAAGAATTCCAAGCTCACAACGCTTAATACCCGAATTCCCCCTTGGAACAACAGGACAGATTAGGTGAATTCAAGTTTTATCTGTAAGCAGGATATCAATCTCTGCTTCATGTCTTGTGGGTATTTCACCACTTGCAGTGGTCACTCTTGGACAGAGGGTTGGCCTTCTATGATGCATGCTGACCACAATATTCCAATATTCTTACTGGTTTTCATTCCTTATGTTCATTTTGACACAATACATAACATCTCTGTTAATGTGATTGCAATCAAAATCAGTTCTTGCTATTCTTTCTTCTTCTTCAGGTTCATTATACTGCTGAAAATGCTCTGAATGGAAAGTCCATTTTCCTTTTTCCTGATATGAGATCTTGTTAGGAAGTTGCACATCTTTGGTAATGTGATTGCAATCAAAATCAGTTCTTGCTATTCTTTCTTCTTCTTCAGGTTCATTATACTGCTGAAAATGCTCTGAATGGAAAGTCCATTTTCCTTTTTCCTGATATGAGATCTTGTTAGGAAGTTGCACATCTTTGGTAATGTGATTGCAATCAAAATCAGTTCTTGCTATTCTTTCTTCTTCTTCAGGGTCATTACATTGCTGAAAATGGTCTGAATGGAAAGTCCAATTTTCTTCTTTTCCTGATATGGGATCCTTCTGGTTCATTATATTGCTGAAAATGGTCTGAATGGAAAGTCCATTTTTCTTCTTTTCCTGATATGGGATTCTGAGAGGAATTTGCAGGTACTTGTGTATTCATATAAATTGATTGTGTCTTTCAACAGTCTTCTATTCTCCTTAATTGATTTCCTTTATTCTTTGATTGGGCTGATGCACCGGAGGCAGAGTCTGCAATAGATCTTCTCCAAAGTCTTCATGTTTGAATGGAGTTGGACACAAATCTTACTAAGAAGTTTTTCTGCCTCAATTTCGTACAACAATCAAAGATCTAGGATGATTTGGCGTACAAAGCATATTTTCGATTGTTCGCTGAAATACAGGAGCTTTTAAAGGGTGAGGAACAACTACTAGATTCTCTTTCATGTTTTCTTCTGCAAATTATTCTGTGTTCTGTACTCTCTTTTGCTTAGCTTGATTTCTGAATTTTTTCATTAGAGAGTCTTCAATGATATTTGCAGAAAGGTAATACCATTTATAGAACGATATCCATTGATTTTCTGCTTTCATATATTCTTTCCCACTTGGAATTTTCTCTTTATTCTCTTTATTGAAAACACTTCTTTGGTCTCTTGGGGCCTTGCAGAACTTCTTGAAAAAACAAAATTTTCCTTTTCATGTGTAAACAAATCCCATCTAAACATTTTTTTTCTTCCAGAGATCATCTGGATTATAAGGACTTATCCCATTGATGATATTAAAGAATGCAACTATCTCTGGATCAGAAGGAATTTCTACATTCTCTGGAATCTTATTAATTGGATTCCTTCAGTAATCTGGAATTAATGAAGAATTTACATATAACCCAATCCTTGTTTAGAAGAACTAGAAATTGATTGTAAAAGCAGTTCTTGAGGGTTAAAAAATGAAGTTTTTGTTTAACTGTCTTTAAACAAATCCCATCTAAACATTTTTTTTCTTCCAGAGATCATCTGGATTATAAGGACTTATCCCTTTGATGATATCAAAGAATGCAACTATCTCTGGCAGAGAAGGAATTTCTACATTCTCTGGAATCTTATTAATTGGAATCTTATTAATTGGATTCCTTCAGTAATCTGGAATTAATGAAGAATTTACATAACCCAATGCTTGTTTAGAAGAACTAGAAATTGATTTTAAAAGCAGTTCTTCTTGAGGGTTAAAGAATGAAGTTTTTGTATAACTGTCTTTAGATGAACCGGACGCAGGAGAGAACCTTATCATATCGACTTTGTGTCGAACTGAGGTCTCACCATGGGGTGTAGGAGGATCTGAAGAGAATTGGCAAAAAGTTTATGAGCAGTGAGGATGGTCAGAGATTGAACGGAATGGCTGAGAAGGGCGTGGCTGTGAAAATAATCTTTTGATTGAATCAAACACTGCTTGGTCAATTGCAAAATGTGAAGGAGCTTGGCTTTGAGTACTTGTTGTTGTTGGAACAGAAGTAGAGGATCCACCATGCTGAACTGTGTTTACTCTGGGAAATTGGGTGGTAACAACACCATCTAACTCTGTTATTATTGACTGAGCTGCAGCAACAGGTTTCTTTGTAGGCTTTCTCTAATTGGTTACCCAATTGTCAGGAGGACATAGTTCATTTCTAGAAACATAGACTGGTGCTACAGGATTGCAGGAGTCATACTGTACAAGAGTAACTCTACCTTCTTGTTTATCAGGAGATTGTAATACAACAGGGATTGTTGTATTATAAAATCTAACACAAGTAATAAATATAAAAAATGGCTAAATTTTTGGATTTTGATTTAAATATCTCATATCCTGCAGTTTGGATACCTAATGTCAGACATTGCAGAATATTTGGATCATCTAAGGCTACTGAAAAATCAGGAAAAACGTCATACTGAACAGGGCCCCTTCAGCAAGGCTTATTTCAATGCCACCTATCATGGGACTTGTGAAAATAGTCCATCGATTATCGAATAGGGCTGAGATTGGGAAAGACAAAAAGGCTCAATGGGTTCCTCAGTGAAGGATAAAACCATGAGACTCCATAAAATGTTAAAATCCATGAGACTCCATAAAATGTTCCAGTTACAAAGAAGAAGTACACAAGTACACTAATGGTGGAAGGAAAAATAGATGCCTTGATTACAATAAGTTTGGCCATTATGCTAAGGAGTGTCTAAATAGAAGGGACAAATCACTTGATGATGATTACAATCATTCTAGGGGCAAATTCAATGATCAAAGGAAAGATAAGTAAAATGGCCAAGGATTTCCAGGTATGAAGAATTAAATGTTGTTTTGGATAAGCAAGAGGAGTAATCTTATATCAACTCTCTTCACTACCTATCTTGTATACACTTTGGAAAAGTGGTATATTGATAATGATGCTTCAAGGCACTTTGCGGACATAGGGAAGCTCTCTCTAATTTGAGAGAGAAGGAAACAAATTTGGAGATTATTCTTGGAGATGATGCCACCTATCCTATAAAGGATGTAGGGAATATCTCTTCAATTGGAAGGTAGTGTACCTAATCTTAAGAAGAACGTTGGTCCATTTTGGCAATGGAAGACAAAGGTGGCATTCATCAATGGAAAGGTATGTGTGTGGACAAGGAATTTTTCTGCTAATATATGTGGCATTCATCAATTTTTACTATTTTGCCACCTAGTTCGACTTGCAACTTACTTAAAATCCCATATGGAGTGAATGTTTGGCCATCAAATGCTTTTAACGTAGTTGATGATCGTGACAAGGGTAATGAGCCTAAACTTTTCTAGAAATTCATTGACATAATACATGTAGCATTGACATAATACATGTAGATGCCCCCTCATCAATAATTGTTCGATGAACATTTTTGTGGAGGGCTTTCACTTGAATAAGGAAATCTAGTTGAGCTGGTAACTGAGGGTCATATCTTTTGTGATCAAAGGCCACAAGATTGGAATCCGCTGGGTCAATCCCACCTATCGTTGATAATAAAGCCTGCTTTTGGGAGGGGCAATTTTGCAGTACCTCAAGTGTCGACATAGCAAACGGTGATTGGGCCAGGGTCTCCACTATATTATAATGTTGTGTTGCTCTGGCATGAGGATTAAATGTCGATTTATGTACTACTCTCTTTGGTGGCTTTATCGTTAGCTTACTCCCTTTGGTGGCTTTATCGTTAGCTCAAGAATGATGGGTGGCACAACTTTGGTTGAAGTTGTTGTTGAACTACTAGGTTGATCTGTAGCCTTGTTGTTCGACATTTGTGGATTTCCATAATCTTTATTCTTTGTCGATATCAAAGCATCATTTTGTTGTTTCAAAATGGACAACAGAAGCACTCGGGACGGGGAAGCATTGTCGCTAGCAACCAGATTTGTCCCTGGGTTTGTAACGGATCAGTCAATACCGCTGAGGTTTTTCAATTCTTGAAAAATTTTCTAAGCTCAGCTTTATATAGACAATCTCTTGTCCGATGATCCTCATCGCATATCTGACATCCTAAAAGAGGTTTCCTTTGCCTAGAAGGGTTTTCATAAGATTTTTTAGGAGATGACTCTTTGTTTCTTTTTTTTTCCTTTTCTTTTTCTTCTTGCCTCATCGTTGCTTTGGTTTTTTGCCCTTGTTAGTTGACACGACATTAACCTTCGAGGCAAGAAGTTTGTCATTTGCATTTTGACTAAAAATTGTACGAGCTTTCTTGACATAGATTTTATGGTTTTCGTGTTAGTTGTATCTATCATGCCATTGTCAACATGAGAGTCTTTGTTTGATTTAGGAGGGGGAGGAACAAAAAAAATCCAGTCTAGGAGCATTAGGGATTTTATCGTAGAGCGTGCCAAACTGAGTATAGATCAAGACTAGATATTGTGCATGAGCAATAACTTGCTATTCAGTGACGACTCCTCCTTTTGCCACATCTTTTGTAATAGAAGGTAACAATGACTTAATAAACCATTCAGCCAACATCTGATCAGGAACATATGTTTTGACCATTTTACGACGACGTCGCTACTCATGAATATGATCGGATATGTGAGTCGTTGTCATTTGTTTGAAATTGGTAAGAAGCTCTGTTCCCGTTTCGTACCTTATGGGTAACTGAAAATGGGTTAAAAAGGTTGTGGCTAGGGTACTGAAGTTATCAAACAAAGCTCTAGGCAATTTGATATACCATTTTGCTGTCGGACCAGTTAATGTTTGCTGAAAAAGGCGAAGCTTGATTGAATTATCGTTGAGAGTGTTTGTTGAACACCACAGATGAAAAGGTCATCACATGATTCGACGGGGCTTCACCTGGATTTTCATTAAATTTAGGAATATCGGCCACCAAGGGGCATAAGCAATTGGATTATTCATTAGCCGGTTTAGATATGGTAATTCTAGAGTTGCTACAAAGGGCAACTATTGATTCAAGTTAGTCGAAGCATACCCAGGATAAGATGGAATCGCCTGAGCAGTGGGTCTTTGCATACCAGCATAATGTATATGATGCTGGTAACTTTGATAAGGTTGATGGGCATAACCATTATAGTATGGTTGTTGATAACCGCTTTGGAAATGCAGTTGCCCATTACTTACCAAGACTTGTTGCTTAGGTCCCTGATATGATTTCTGGAATTGCGGTTGTTGATATTGAACTAGCCATGGTTGTTGGACCATTTGCTGTTGTCCAATACTTTGACCAAGATGAAGAGTCATAGCACCTATTTGAGCCCGAGTCACTCCAGATAAGGAGGCACTAACTTGAGGTTGTGATTGAATTGCTGAGACTAGAGGCTATTGTATTGCAACTTGAGAAACTTGGGGTTGACATACAACAGGTAGTGCTTGTGCTTGCGATGCAATCACCATAGCAAGTATAGTGGGAATATTTGACACAGGGTGGACTGGTTGCATTGAATATACAACCCTTGGTTGCTGAAGTAGTATTGGTACCCAACCACTGGATGTAATTCCAGTTTGACTTGAACTTTGTTGTAAACTCCCATATGGTTGTTCTCCAGGAGGGAACAATGAAAAGGCATACTGCCCCCATATGGTGGAAATCTAGTACTTAAAGGGTAGATTGGCCTTTGAAGACACATTAGATCAATTTGTTGAGTTTTAATATTAGAAATACCACATGAGAATTCGGATGAAGAAATAGGAACTGACCATGTTGTCGAAACAGTCCCCGATTGGACTCCGACTTGTTGTTGATAACTTGGTAGGACAGAGGGTACACCAGTGAAGATTGTTGAAGTAACAGTAGGAGGTTTTGTTGCTGCTGCATTAGATGACATAGTCCTGGATGTCGACGGTTGTTCAGACATATTTAGTTTATCCAAAAGATTTCCTAGCGATTCTACAGGAACTTGCGATGAAGGGAGATTAATTTCTAAGACCAAGGAGGGAACAATGACGTTATTCCGATTAAAATAAATTTTAGACACTTTGATACAACTTGTTTTTTCAATTTTTAAGAGTTGAGAAAAAACAAAAGATGACTCTAGTCGTCTTCGATTTTTAATGAGCCTGAAGTGACAAGTGTTCAGATGGACCTTTTCCTTTAAGGAGTCTGAAAAGGAACGAAAGAAACTTCTCTGGAAATCTAGGTAGAGGGATTACCAAACCAATCACAAAACTGTAGAATACTTTTTATGGTACAACAGTCAATCTTCCCGAATGCTGTGTTTAGTGCATTGCGATCGATAGGGCGACAGACACAGCTTCTTAAGGACAAAGGATATAGCTTATTGTGGTCTCCCAATATATACTCGACGGTACATGGGAGCACAAGTCCGTAATGGCACTTGTCGTCTCAAAATGGAGGAATCACCCAACCAACAATGAAAACAACAGTTACCAGGTTTTACAATGCCGGAATATGTCTCTAGCCTAGACTTCTAGATGTTGTGCGTTAGGTTCCAAAGGGTTTTTAGATTCATTAAATTTATTTTAGTTGATCTTGTTTAAAAATTTTCCTTTTAGGTTCACCACGTGATGTGTATACAATTCCTAAAATGCAGTCTAAGATGATAAACAAATGTTTAATCTTCTTTTGGCAATGAAAGTCCTAGCTACTGAGGAAAGAGAACTGAGGGTCTTTTAACAAAGAGCACAGAGAACACACTAAATGCACCGTCCTAAATCAAACCAAGTAGTATAAATGCAAATGTACATGCATGTATTTGTTTTCAGCCTTCTTAATGTATGAAGGACAAGAAGAACGCTAAATGCAAATATGAATTATTTTCCAAAGCGACAATACTAACAATTTTTTTTTTTCAAAATGAAGTGAAGATAAGAACGACACTTTGCGATTTTGAAATGAAAATTGTTTTCGACACTTGAAAAACTACTAATTCAAATCACATACAAGAGTAACAGTACAATCGACTATCAAGAACAATGGGATTCTCTTCTATGAATGAAAACGACACTTGCGACACTTTCAGATCAAGGAACGATAGTCTGATTATGCTACTTCTTTGTAAAAGAGAACTGGAAATGGCGCACAATACATAAAAATACTTACAGTTCTTTGCACAATGGAGGTGGAATGATGGAAGAGAAGAGGGTTTCCATAGAGATATATTGACCACAGACAATAAAACTCTTGAATAGACCTGAAAAGAGTGAAGAAAAACCAAAGTCACACAGGGAATCCAGTATGCAGCGCAGCTAATGCACACGGAAACCTCGATTACAACATCCTACTGGGAAGGCCCTGGATATATGCTATGGCTGCCATTGTGTCGAAGTACTTCAAAAAGATTGCACTTCCCTTCCAAGTAGGAATCACAATCGTCGACTAACAAACATTTCTCCCCAACAATTCACAAGTTACGGGAAGCATTCCGATGATCATGGAAGCTCTTAGTTGCTGCTTCAAAATATCAGAGTAGGCCTCCTAAAAGACCCTTCCTTAATGGGGACTTTTGCCCTTCCACCTCCGAGTAAGTTGGCAGAAGTGGCCACAGTGGAAACCTGTCCCATGAGATCGATCTTCTACATCAACAAAAATGAAGAAGAACTCAGAACATTTTGATAGTGTGAACCATCGCGAGGCATTGCCTCCAAGCCCTACCATAGCTACATCATCTGATGATCAATTCAGTGATGTACATTATGTACTGGGAGCATTGGAACCAGATCTTTCCTTCATAACCCGTTATGAGTTGTGATCAAAGGTCGCCATGAGGATAGTTCTTTTACGATGTCAACCTCATTAAAAAATGAAACAACTCCCTTTCCAAATCGAGTCTTTCAAAGATCTCGAAGGTAAACCTTCATTCCAAACACCGAGTTGAATGAAATGAAGCTTGGGGGGCATGCACCTCGATTTGCGTTATTATGCTAAGGGCATACAAACTTATCACAACAGTGTTACTGCAGGGTTCAAGCTCGTTAAATAATAAACCCGCCACGAGCAGTTTTAACATGGAATTCAAACTCGTTAAAAATAAACATAAGCAATGAGCAGTTTTAATGTGGAATTCAAGCTCGTTAAAAAATAAACATAAGCAATGAGAAAATGTTTCCCTTAGAGTTTAATCACATTAAAAAATGAATCAATCCCCGGTAAATAACCGTTGTGAATGCATTATCATCAGCTTTTGAGCCTTGGTCGTGTTCTCATCATCACCTCCACTCTGTTTTAGCCGATCATTCACCTTCATTTGATTGTTTACCCCTTTCGAGGAACATCTGCGAAGAGTGATTCTATTAGCCATCCTTGTGACACTGCCATGATTGGAAAATTCCAAGCCTTACCTGGAATCAGCCGCTACCCGAAATCATCACTTGTTCCTCGAAAAACGAGTCTCATTTAAGCTCTTTTCAACTGAATCATAAAATATGAAAAGATTGCCGAGCGATTAGCCTCTCTGGCTCGTTAAAGTCATCAGAAGTGTTATCCCTCCTCTAGTGTTTAATATTTTTGGACTTGAGGGCTTATTACACAAAAAGATCGAGTGCTTGTCTTGTTCAGCTCATTAAAACTATTGAAAATTCATCCCTTTCATATTATTTTACGCTTTTTCGTACTTAAGGGATTATATGATGAAAAAGAATCATTGGAGTTTCCTTTCCGTCCCTTTCAGACTCTCTAAAATTGAAAAGGACCGAGTTATCTTTGTTGTTAAACTCGTTAAAACCTAAAAGTGACAAACTTGTCCAAATGGACGAGAACGAGTTTCACTGTCGCTAGGCTCGTTAAAACATAGTGACAGGTTCACCCGAAGGGCGAATTATAGAACAAGCATATGTTATCCTCCTCAAGCTTGACAAAAATGAGGAGGTACTGGTCAACAATGACTAGGAAAAATTGCGAAGAAGACTTAAGAAACTTTATTGGTAGCAAGTTGCTCTTGAACATGACACTTTCTCTCCGCATCCAAGTCGGGTTGGGTTTTTCTGTTCACTGGTCATATCACCAATGGTCCATCAAACCATCCATATTTGGGGTTAACGCTACCAATCCACCGTCAGTGTCGC
>APFE030069183.1:42973-64283 GCA_000404065.3 Pinus taeda | reverse complement strand
AATTACCTAATATTATTCGTTTTATTAGCTATTAATAAGATATTTAATAAATTAATTTCGAACCATTAAATGTATTAACCTAATTACAATTATTTTTTAACTGTTATTATTTGGGTACATTTAAACTTAAATATTATAATTGGAATAATAATATTCAAGAAATAATTTAATAAATTATTTCATGATTTCAATTATTTATATATATATGATTTCTATTAAACCATTAGAAATGAAATGATAATTATTAAATAAATAATATACCAATAATATTATCCTATAACATACTATTATAACGTTATAGATATATTTAATAATAAACAATTAATAAATCATTATGATATAGTCTAAATAAATTATCTTTTTAAGCTATACTCTAAGATTATTTTTTATCCTAATGAACTTGATATTATAACTATAATATATATATTCAATTATAGTAAAGAAATAAATGACCAACCATTATAGCAATATAATTTACCTAATTATAATTTTCTATTATATATTTAGTTTTTAAAAATAGTTTATATAATTTAATTTTATAAGGTGGAATATATAATGTTTTTTATATTCAACTTTTAAACTTAACATCCTATGAATTAGTTTATTTTAATCCCTTCCAAATTACCTAATATTATATATTCGATAAATAAATTTCGAACCATTATATATTAATATTTTTACCTAATTACATAGGTATAATATTATAATTGGAATAATAATATTTTAGGAAATAATTTATTAAATTATTTTTGTTTTCATGATTTTAATTAGATATGTATATATGGGATTATTATTAAATAGTTGAATAATTTACTTTCAAACGAACCATTAGATTGGAAATATAAATAATTATTAAATAAATATATTTACGAACCATAATATTATTTTATTTTATTCTGATAACCTAATATTGGAACGTTATATGTATGTATATATATAGTTATTAATAAACAATTATATTTTATTTAAATAATCAAATGATTTTCTAACCGGTAAGAGTACTTTATATATTTTTACCTAAAATTTTACCTAATTTATCTAATCTTCGGGAATAATAATAATTAAAAATATAAGCAAGAATATTAAATTATTTGACTGGGGTCATAAGGTCAAATTTAACTGTTATCAATCTAGCCGTTGGAGTCTCTGCCCAATCTATTTAACATGCAAAACTGGATCGGTTCTTCAACTTGTCCTGACGATGAACCACACTGGTTGGTTTGAAACGCGTCGACAAATGATTATCTATGATTATCTATGTGGTTGGAGAGTTGATTAAGCAGAAATTTGCAGGTGGTGAATGGTCGGAACCAGGTCACAAAAGAACAAAGAAATGGCAGCCAATTCCCAAGCCGGGTCTAACCATGCAATGAAGGACGCAGAGTTCATTGACAGGGTACTCGGGAGGATGGAAAGCTTGGAAAAGTCTTGGAACCAAGAGGTGGATTCGCTAAACAAGGAACGAGAGACCATCTCAAAGGTTAAAGAGGAACTTAAAGAACTCCGAATGGAGCATGATGAGCTCAAAACACAGTTCGAGTACACAATTTACTTGTGTACACAACTTGAAGGGAGAGTAATGGAGGTCGAGGAGTCGAGAGATCAAGGGCTAGCAGAGCTCGTGAATGTGAAGGCGAACCTCGACAAAGCAACCCAAGCTCTTGAAGAAGCCCAAGATGAGATTGCAGTGTTGAAAAGGGCCGTGAGGCACAACTCAGGTGGAGGAGTGCCCCATGTAAAGGTCAAAGAACCAGAATCTTACGACGGGACGAGGAGCGCAAAGGTTCTTGGTAATTTCTTATGGGACATGGAGCAGTATCTAGAAAGGCTGAACCTATCTAAAGGAGAAGCGCAAGTCAAGGTAGCTGCCCAGTTCCTAACTAATGATGCCAACATGTGGTGGAGAAGGAGGGCCGATCAGATTACTAATGGTAGTGCTGATGATATCACCTCCTGGGAAGACATGAAGAAGGCCTTGCAGTCACACTTTAGTCCTTAAGATGAAACGTGGGAGGCAAGGACCAAGATTAAGTTCATCAAACAGACAGAGAGCTTACAAACCTACCAGCAAGAATATTCAAGCGCGGTGCTGGAACTTCCTGATATGGCCGAAAAAGACAAGGTTTTCAATTTTATTTTAGGGTTGAAGCCGTGGGCTCGTAATGAGGTGAAGAGGCAGAAAATTAGGACGCTTGAAGAGGCCTTCGCTGCGGTTGACAGGCTCGTAGATCATTATGACGAAACTTCTAATGAGAAAAAGAAGTTCGAGAAGACAAAAGAGAAGAAGGAAGACACTCCAAAGGCAGATAATTCACCAAAGGAGAAAAAGCCTTTGAAGTGCTGGTTGTGTGCAGGTCCACACATGGCTAAGAACTGTCCTTCTAAGCCAAAAGTGGCTGCTGCTGTTCAGGAGGAAGAAGAGGACAACGCTTCCGTAGGGATGATGCAGATCCTCAGAGCCTCTGCCACAACGGAGACAACCTCTAGGAGGAATCCGGAGAGGAACAGACTCGAGTATGTGAACATGAAGATTGGTGGGACAGAGGTGCTCACGATGGTTGACAGTGGGGCCTCACACAATTTCATGAGTGAGGACACCGTAAGGAGACTGGGTCTAAAGTTTGTGCCGGTAGAAGCACATATGAAGACCGTAAACTCTCCCCCGACAGCAATCCTTGGCATAGCTGAAAAGGTGGACACGGTACTTGGTGAGTGGTCCGGGAAGGTTGACTTCACCATAGTACGAATTGATGACTACGAAGCAGTGTTAGGGATGGAGTTCATGAAGCAGTTCGAAGTTATGGTGGTGCCTCATCTGAGAAAGCTCTTCATTTATGATGGGAGAGAGGACATGCCCATAGGTATTCCCACCGTGGGCGTGACTAAGACGGATCATAAGCTGGGAGTTGCCCCTCCCGTAAATTATGTGTTAATGTTTCTTGGCTTTGCATTGCATATTAATGTTACGGTTATGACGTTAAGTAAATTATAATTGAACGAGAATTATAATTAACAGGATTATTATAATTGCTGTTCGGTTGTGAAGTTTTATGTGTTTGGTTAAGTTGATTTATGGTTTAAGAATTGTAGTGGCTACTTGTTCTTTGGGAACCGACTCTACATTCCAAAGGCATCTGGTCTTAGAAGACAACTCTTAAAAGAATGTCACGACTCTCCATGGGCAGGACACCCAGGGCAACGTCGTTCCTTGGCCTTGCTTGAAAGGGGGTTCTTTTGGGAGAAGATGCAAGAAGAAGTGGAGGAGTATGTACACACATGCATCATTTGTCAGCAGGACAAATCGGACCATCAAAGACAAGGAGGATCGCTGCAACCTCTACCTATCCCCGAGAGACCTTGGGCAAGTGTCTCTATGGACTTCATTGTCTCACTACCACAGGCTCAGGGGTATAATGGGATTATGGTCGTGGTCGACCGTTTTTCTAAATACGCCGTCTTCATTCCAACGAAGGTACCGTGTGGGGCTGAGCGCACTGCCGAACTGTTCTTCAAGTACGTAGTGAAGTATTGGGGTATGCCAATGAGTATCGTGTGTGACAGAGATACTCGATTCACAGGACTGTTTTGGACGACATTGTTCAAGATAGTTGGGACGGAGTTGCTGATGAGTTCGAGTTACCATCCACCATCTGTCACGCCCCCAATCTTTTTTTTTCTTAATTGGGCGGGTGCGGCACCGATAAGTTCGAGTTACCATTCACAGGACTGTTTTGGACGACAAGATTGTAAGAAGAAGTCGTAGTCCGTGAAGTCACTAATAATGAAGTGTCTTGGTGGCTTGGGCGGTGCCGCACCCGCCCAATTAAGAAAAAAAAAGATTGGGGGCGTGACAGATGGTGGATGGTAACTCGAACTCATCAACAACTCCGTCCCAACTATCTTGAACAATGTCGTCCAAAACAGTCCTGTGAATCGAGTATCTCTGTCGCACACGATACTCATTGGCATACCCCAATACTTCACTACGTACTTGAAGAACAGTTCGACAGTGCGCTCAGCCCCACACGGTACCTTCGTTGGAATGAAGACGGCGTATTTAGAAAAACGGTCGACCACGACCATAATCCCATTATACCCCTGAGCCTGTGGTAGTGAGACAATGAAGTCCATAGAGACACTTGCCCAAGGTCTCTCGGGGATAGGTAGAGGTTGTAGTAATCCTCCTTGTCTTTGATGGTCCGATTTGTCCTGCTGACAAATGATGCATGTGTGTACATACTCCTCCACTTCTTCTCGCATCTTCTCCCAAAAGAACCCCCTTTCAAGCAAGGCCAAGGAACGACGTTGCCCGGGGTGTCCTGCCCATGGAGAGTCGTGACATTCTTTTAAGAGTTGTCTTCTAAGACCAGATGCCTTTGGAACGTAGAGTCGGTTCCCAAAGAACAAGTAGCCACCTCGTAGGAAGAACCTGCGGGTCTTTCCTTCCTCTATCTGCTTCATTATACTCAGTGCCAAAGTGTCAGTTCTCAAGCTTTCCTTCAACCTATTCTGCATCTCCTCCGTCATCTGTATTCGATTCCTACTCCTTTCTGCTCGGTCTTCTCCCTCCAATGGTGCGAGTTGCCCTTTCCTACTAAGGGCATCTACCACTACATTGTGTCTGCCTGGTCGATATTCGATCGTCATGTCGAATTCCGCCAAGAAGTCTTGCCACTGAGCTTGCTTTGCTGAAAGTTTTGGTTGTGATGCGAAATAGCTAGCTGCAACGTTGTCGATTTTGACAACAAAAGGCCTCCCTACTAGGTAATGCCTCCATATCTGAAGACAATGGATGATGGCAGTCATTTCCTTTTCATGGACTGGATACCTTCGCTCCCTCTCCTGCAACATCCGGCTCTCGTAGGCTACTGGATGTTCATCTTGCATGAGGACTCCTCCTATCGCAAAATCCGAAGCATCCGTGTGTACCTCGAATGGCCTCCCAAAGTCAGGTAGCTTCAGTATCGACGCCGTTACCATCCGTTTCTTCAACTCGTCGAATGCCCTTTGGCACTCCCCTGTCCAACACCATTTCTAGTCCTTCTTGAGCAAGTCTGTTAATGCTGATGTTATTTTGGAGTACCCCTCTACAAACCTCTGTTGGTAGTTGGTCATCCCCAAAAACACCCTCATGTCATGAACATTTTTCGGCTCAGCCCAGTCCTCGATAGCCTTGATCCTGCTTGGCTCCATCCGAATGTACCCTTGTCCAACGATGTGCCCAAGGAATGGTATCTCTGTCTGAGCGAACACACATTTGGATTTCTTCAAGAACAACTGGTTCTCTCGTAGTGCCTTGAAGACCATTGCCAAATGTTTCTTATGGTCCTCCATGTTGTCGCTGTAGACCACTATATCGTCCAGGTACACCACCACGAATGAGTCCAAATATGGTCGTAGGACATCATTCATCAAGGTACAGAATGTTGCGGGAGCATTACATAACCCAAATGGCATAACAAGGAACTCAAAGCTGCCATACCTTGTTACGATTGCGGTCTTCTTCTCATCTCCTTCAGCAATCCGTACCTGATAGTAACCGTGCCTCAAGTCTAGCTTGGAAAATACCCGAGCTTTCGCAAGCTTGTCGAAGCAATCCGCAGCTAATGGCAAAGGATATCTGTTTCTTATCGTCTATTTGTTTAGCGCACGATAGTCACAACACATCCTTAGCTCATTGCTATCCTTTTTTCGCTGGAATAGTACTGGGGCTCCATATGGGGACCTTGAAGGTCTAATGAAACCGACATCAGCTAACTCCTTTAGCTGTCGTTTCAATTCCTCCAATTCCGGTCCAGACAACCAATAAGGCGCCTTAGCCGGGGGTTCCTTCCCAGGCTCTAGCTCAATACTGTGGTCTACCGCACGCCTCGGTGGAAGCTTCTTTGGAAGCTCATCAGGCATCAAATCTGCATATTCGGCAAGTACATTAGAGATCTCAGTCGGAATAGGTGCCTCTTCCTCATCTCCGTCGACCCCTTTGCACACCACCGCATATGTCTCCACGTCTGATTCCTTTATGGCTCTACCCAAACTCAGCGCAGAAACATGCTGCACATTAACTTCCCTTCTTTGCCTATGTGTGGGCAAAGTCCAAGTCCATGTCTGCCCAACCAATACCACCTCATCGCAGAAGGGAACAATAATGGCTTTGTTGCCCTTCAAGAAGTCTTGCCCAAGTATCACGTCGAAGTCATTCATTTCCATTACTGTGAAATCTAACTGACCCGACCATTCTCCTGCTTGCACCAGCACCTCGTGTGCCAACCCTGTCACCTTGGCCCTGGAGTTTACTGCCTTGACTTCCATGTTGGATGGAAGAATTGTCAGCCCAACTGCTTTGGCCAACCGTGCTGTCATAAAATTATGCGTGGCTCCCGTGTCCACAAGAGCTTGGATGGTTTTTCCGTGGACCACCAAGTCTACGAACCCCAAGCTGTTCATCCATGCTTTCCCCATGGTCTTGTCCGCTTCACCGGTCATAAGCAACCCTGTTTCACCAAGCCTCTTTGTGCTTCCTTCGTCGTGAGCCACCTTTGCTCTGATACCATCTGTCACGCCCCCAATCTTTTTTTTCTTTTATTGGGCGGGTGCGGCACCACCGTACGCTCTAATAGAGCGTATATGGATTACGCCTTCACTTCTTCACACTTAATTCTGCTCAACGAACAAGCGTAACTACAATTCTTAAACCATAAATCAACTGAACCAAACACATAAAACACACAAGGAAACAAGGGTTTCCTGTATAAATGGGGGAAGTGCAGAAGGCACAAGGGTCTTCAGACCTGGTCAGGGGAAAATTCCAGTATAATAACCTTTCTCTCTCTTCTCTCCTCCCTTAGGCCTTCCCTTTGAGGTCTTTTTATACCTCTCCCAAAGTAGTCTTTTAGTTGGGAGTTGGTTGGGAACAGTTGGGCCACAGGCACTAACAGGTGATTAGCAGGTAAAACCCGCGATCTCTGCCTGAAAATAAGGAGTTTTATATTTTTTTTAAGTGTTTTAATACATATACACGGGTTGGGTACATGCTTACCCGCGTATACACGCGTTTAACTCAGGGCAATGTCGCGTACAAGGAATAAAACACTATTTTTTAAATTTGAGACTAGGTCTGGAAGGAGGGGTTGCCCTAGGCCATGAGTGCAACATCACAAACCATAATAGTGAGTTTTGGAGCTATAACAATTTTGTTATTATGTTTAACAGAATAAAAAGCTGAAGGAATCATTGATCAATTTCATACAGGATTTTGTGGGGGACATTATTCTTGGAGAGCAACAACATACAAGATTCTAAGGGGAGGATTTTAGTGGCCTACATTGTTCTTACAAGTAAGGTCAAAGTTCAAAGATTGTGTTCTTCGTCAAATGTTTGCTGGTAAACAAAAATTAGCAGCTCTTCAACTCGTTCCATCAATAGTTTCAACACCTTTTTCTCAATGGGGATAAGATTTTGTTGGAGAGATTCACCCCACTTCAAGTAATCAGCATAGATGGATCCTCACTGCAACAGACTACTTTACTAAATGGGTGGAAGAAATTCCAGTAAGAAATGCTACTGATTCAGTAGTAATTAATTTTATTGAAGAGAATATGTTATCTAGATTTGGTTGCCCAACTCAAATTGTCACTGATAATGCAACAACTTTTTCCAATGTTAAAATGATTGACTTTTGCCAAAAATATTAGATTATGTTATGTCATTTAACTCCATACTACCCTCAAGGTAATGGCCTTGCAGAGTCATCAAACAAAAGTCTGGTAAAGGTAATAAAAAAGACTCTAATTGATCATAAGAAGAGCTGGGATTCACATTTGATTTATGCAGTATGGGCAAATAGAATTACTCTAAAGTGATCAACTGGAAAATATCCATTTCAATTAGTCTATGGGAAAGATGAAATCTTCCCTACCAATTTGGCCTTCCCTGTATTAAAATTCTTGCAGGATTCAACAAATGAACATGATGATTTTTCAAGAAGAATAAATCAGATTATTGAACTTAATGAAAATAGAGATGAAGTTCAACACAAATTGAAGAAATATCAGAATAAGATGAAGGCCCTGTTTGATAGAAGAGCCAGGGAAAGGGACTTTAAGGAAGGTGATCTAGTTCCAAGATGGGATGCCAGGAGAGAAGAGAAAGGAAAACATGGCAAAGTGACAATATATGGTTTGGACCTTTAGCAATTGTTGAAGTCAAGGGTAACAACACTTTTGTGTTGCATAATCTTGAGGGGCTATATTCCACTTATCCTGTAAATGGAAGGTTTCTCAAACATTACATTCAGTACTAAGAATTTGAAATAGTTTTCATTGTAAATACTCTGGTTTTCTTTTACCTTTCAAGATGTCAATGTGATTTTCTTTACAGCAAGGACTCGATAGCCTGAGGAGAAGGCACATGGATATGCAGGTTTTCTACATTCTACAGGAGAAAGCAGTCCCCAGATGGAACCAATATTGTAGCATTTTTTGGTTTTGATAAGGTAGAATAAAATAGTCAAAAAATAAAAAAATATTTTGAAAAAATGTTAAGTTAGGATATGGACATAACAATAGTGAATACAATGTTTTTGAAAATATCTTGATGATGATGTCCATATCAAAGAAAATGTTAGGTTAGATGTCCTGAAAAATCAAAGACAAAAAGAAAATGTTAGGTTAGAAAGAAAAGGAAACAAATAAACTCTAAAAGTGAGCAAGTCTAAATGCTACTACTATTGTTTCTGCAAAATAATGGTTGTCTGCAGCTTGTCATAAATGCCACAACCCATGATAGTCAAACTATTTATTCTTGACTGCTTCATGCTTTAAATTTGATGTTATAGTTAGAGAATAAAGATCTGGCCAAATTGTTTAATCTTGGAAAATTAATAGTTAGGTAGAGAATAATAAGGTGCTCATCTGTTTAATATGAGCCCTTAGATGTTATAAGGTTAGTATTAGATAGTTTGCTTTGTAAAAAAAAAAGAAAGGAAAAGGGTTTGCTAACTTAAAAGCACCCATTAAGTGAAGAAAAAAATGATAGGATAAGCAAAGCGTAAGTAGAAGAAAGGTTGCAAAAGTATGATAATTCATTGGACATAAATGTACATTTATCACGTTTTACCATATGTTTCTATGTCCATGAGGTAATTACACAAAGCAAATGAAGGTCTACAAGATCAATAGTTAACTTCCCTCATCCTCATTCATTCCTATATTTACTAATTTCCCCTTCCCACCTTCATACAATTCATATTCATTCATTTTCCATAAAAACCACTTTTCCTAAGGTCAAAATCCTTTTTGCCTAGGAAAAGTGAAAGCCCCATGTTAAATCGCCTTTTACCAAAAAACCCACAAAATATGTTTGCCCTAAGTATTGATATATATATGTGAAAGAAAATAACTCATAAAAAGCATCATACTTAGTCTATTTCCCCTTTCTGCTCATATTTCATATTAGCTCTAACTTGTAGTATTAAACCCCTAAAAGTTCCCTTTCCCGTATATATTAACTCCTTTTATTAAAATACCCCGAAACCATTAGTTTTATTATAGGAACTATGTATTTAATAAAACATCGCATCGACGGATCACAAGCCTTTCAACATGAATGCACTCTCCCCGAATTACAATATGCGATTACGATGGACCCAGACCCGACACAAATATATTTCATATTTCATACCCATTTCGCATCTTCCCCCATCGCAAGTCTCGACTAAAGGATATACCCTCCGCCATTGCGATCTCCAATTGTGATGGGAACCTAGGCCTGACATAGTATTAACCATGATATATTTTCCATATTGCGTCCGACCCCTATCAAATTTCTTTGCAATGGGTCTTTCCTTCGCTAAACTGTGATTGCAATATGCAATGAACCCGGACCCAATATCATTTATTTGCCCAAATTCATAAATTTTCAAGTCTACCATACCATGTTTTGCAAAGCATTTCTTTGTTAAAATGTTTTTATGATTTAAACAAAGAAATAACCTAAACCTCCATTTAACCACTAATCTCATTTTTAGAACATAATAAATCCATACCACCATGATTAATCGTGGGCCCCTCCATTGCTCTTTCCTCTTACCTCTGCATTGTTCTTTTGCTCCACCACCATCTGATCCAATACATTCAAATCTACAACCCTCAGTGATTTCAGGTTGGCTCTCTATCTGAGCATTACTTGCCTAAAAAGCGGTATTCCACTGACCTCCCCTTGCTACCTGTCAGGCTTAGATTGTATCAGGTGACCCCTCCCAAAACCACCCGCACCTCAAAAGCAATGCGATGAAAACAGAAACCACCTCCTGCATAATGACAAAATTACCACTATTCCCTTTGTACCATATTTTAAAAAGTAAACTATTTTTCTGTTTAAATGAAAAAATCACCATTTTCCTTTGTTTCGCTTGTTTTCATAGTAAACACTCCATAAGCCTCTACGACAAATAAAGCCATTGTTTTACCTTCCGATACACTCTGGACTCTTTCCAATATCCTTTTAAGCTAAATAAAGCCATTGATGTCCTCCTCTATCACCTATGTTTTCTTAACAATTTCTGTGTTTTGCGGGGAAAAACTTTTGTTCCAGGCTTACAAAGAAAAAATCTTGCATACAGTTTCAAGACAAATACGAAGATCTTACTGTTGAAAAACACAGTAAAAACTTGAAATGCACATTAAAGGTAAAAAGGAACATAGTAAAGGTTACTCAGCAGGGTCAAAGGATATTCACAGAGTTTAAAGAGTATCAGATGAAGGATGAAATGAAGGAATCAACTAGCGTAAAGGATACAAACAATCAAGTAGCTTAAAGGGGAAAAATATCAAACAACAAAGCCAACACAACCTGAATAAAAGGGATAGTAAGAAGCAATTCAATAGCTACCCCTATCTTCTTGCATGAAGATCTTTCCTTTCCTAGAATAAACCTTAATCAGTTTTAGGATATTTTCTTAGTTTCATTATTGTATAAATAACTCTGTTCTCAAGTTGTTACGGGTTCGAAGTTCAAGGTTTAATATTCATTTCTTGTTAAGCAGTGACTGTTCATTGTACTTTGAATCTGGTTGCACCTTTGAAGGAAGCTTTTCTAGACACTTGATGTACTCAGTTTTTCTGGAACCTTAATGCAAAGCAAAGGATTTTGAATTTGGTTTTACACACTTTGTGCTATCCTATAAGTTTTTCTAGTTATCAGTCATTATCTTTTTCTTCATATTCTTACGACTTATAGGGATATCTAGGTAGGAATAATTGTGTCTCAATTTATTCCTATAAGCTCCTAAAGTGATCATCTATTAAGAGAATGGATTAATGAATTGTTTGTTTAGCTAATCCCCTCTAGTCAATAAATCATCAACATCTTTTGTAAGTTTAAGTATATTGCCTTGAATCTTTGGAATGTAGTTTAGAAGTTTTTCATACTTATGATTGTTCTGTTTTACAGTCTGGAAACTGTGATAATCATATTATTTTCTGTCTTATTTTCACCACTATTTGATCTATATCACTTTGCAAAGCTTTATAGCAGCCCTTTGCTGAGATATTAATATTATCCAAGGGATTAAGTATTTCAATTCTACATTCATTGGTCTTCCAAAACTAAAATCAAAAACCCCAAAACAATTATTTTAGATGCTCTGGCATTGGTATATGACCTACTACTATCTCAGAGGTACAACACAACCCTTGACTTTCATTTTCCTCTGTGAGGAACACTTTAGACTTAGAAGTCTACTATAGATCCATTTTGGATCACACCTTCCCACTAAATAACTTTTGGTCTCCAAAAGACTGACATACTGATCTGAACAATAAATGAGAGTAACAACACCCTCTTCTTTCAGCCTACATACACTTGCCTTGCATAGTGCCTCTGAACCAAAGCCTTTGACCACTCTCCTTCCTGGATGTGCTGATCCTCTTGGGAAGAACTATTTTCCTCCTTGATTTCATGCAGAGCTCTCGTTGAGATGGTCACAAAAGGTAGTTTGAACTTCTTTTCCTTGATCATTGACCCAAGGTGTCTCAAACAAATGTGAAGTTACATCTGCTTCACAAAAACTTACATTTGTACATGTTTGACAAGCTGTTAACAACAACTGTTAACAACAACAGAAATACAGACAACAATTGGATGGCCTAAACTCCTGCTTCAACAAAAGAAACAGATTTTCACATCTTGTGAACACCTTCATGTCTTACATCTACATACAAATGATGGACTAGATACCAAGCTCACAAAACATGCCTTTAAAACAAATGACCCTTCAAGTCAAGCATGTAGAGAGATCTCAAGGATTCTTTTCAAAATATGAAACACTTCAGCATTATCTCCATCTTGGAGACCAAATCAACTTTTCTCAAGTCAATATTAACATTACATGCATGCCAAAGTAATCGACCCTTAAGTTAATCACACATACATGTTTAAACACAAGGAAATAATCAACATCCCTGTGTTCATGCACATTATTCTCATGCATGCATTTCATCCTTCAACTTTTGCTTAAGCACAATGTACTTTCGAAGCTGAAATGAATATAATGTTGCAACAACAAAGTGAGTCTCCTACTCAACTTTTCCATTCACCTTCTTGGTAAAATCTTGCAACTTGCATCCCATTAACAAAGAAATTCAAATAGATGCAAAAATACATGCAATCTTTAATTGGATAAGAATTCTAACCATTTATTACAAATCCATTTTAAACATGCTACATTTTTCTGCACATTAGCATTAACATGTGAATCATCCTGAAACTCATCATTCATGGAATCTTCCTTTCCATTTCTGCCATTTTCTCTTTCCACCTTCTTCAATTTTCATGGAAGCATTGTTGGGTTCAAAGTACAACACTTTTCAGCAATGTGTCCTTGCTTATGGCAGTAAGTGCAACACATGTGCATCCTCTTGACAGCATGATTTGCCTTGTCCAATGGAGCTTCGGCTTCTTGCTTCCTTTCCTTCAAAAGTTTCATGTATGTGGCCATTCCCTTCCAACATATAGAAACATTATGATTATCCAAACCACAAAAGGAACATGCACTTATTTTCACATACTTATATGGAAATTTATCATGCTTTACATAATCAAAAGGAATATGATTAAAACCAGATTTATGCCTTTCTCTTTCACCTTTATTGCCTTCATGAAGAGGTGAATTAAATGAAGAAGTAGCTCCCTTTGGGACACCATCAATCTCTTCAAGGCTGTCATAGTTTCCACAACTCTTTGGTCCGAGTCCATGCTTGTGAACACCTGTATCCTGCAAATTATGTTTCAAGCTACTGCATTCTCCACGAATAAAACCTTCACAATCTTGAGATAGAAGACCTGAAATGAAACTCCTTCTTGGAACTGTTTCAATGGCCTTCATGGCAGCTTTGGAAATTTCTCCATAAGACTGTCCATATCTAAGACCCAAATACTTAGGCCTTTCCTCAACCATTATTGGTTCAACAATACCCTATGCATGTTTACCCAAGCCTTTTCCTTCATAGCCCATGTTGGACATTAAATTGGAACCTATGCCTCTGGTATGTTTTTCAAATGAACCAATATAAGCATTCTTAGAGGAATTTGAAGACAAATAGGAATTGTTTACCTCTTCTTCAAGCTGATACTTGAATAAGGCTTCTTTTGCTACAAAGAGCTGTGTCTCCAACTCATGCATCCTTTTCAGGTTCATATTGCAATATGAAGTTGCCTCTCAATTTCTTGCAATTTGTCAGAAAGCAATTGCTTCTCTTCCTCCACGAAATTCAACTACTCTCTAAGTATGCTGCTCTTCCTTCCATCCTCATACATTTCCCTCACCATATCCATCATGGTGGACAAGTCTTGCTTCATATCTTCATCAAAGACTCTTGTGAAGAAAAAAGAATTTGAGGACTCACTTGTAGAAGTTGTCATTATTCCAATGAACAAAATAACTTCAAACAAGATTAACAAAGAGCTTTATTCAAGGAACCTTTTGCAACAAACCTCTTGTGCTTCAAGGATTGCCTTGAGATCCTTTCGGATAAGAAGAATGCCTTCAACCATTCTTCCTTCTTGTCCTCTCTTGGACTGAGCTATCAATAACTTTCCCTTCACCTCTGCAAACTCAAACAATAGTCAGTCTACAAACAAGAATATAATCAATCTATGATTGTTTAAACACCTTTCAGACAAGCAATCTTTTCTCTATCAATCAAGCATTGTGATCTAATACACTTGCTCTAGTATAACCAACTTTGATATCACCTTCTTTGAAGGTGGGGTTAATCAAACTTAAGCTCTGATACCACCTAATCTAATAATGGGGCACTAAAGGCTTCTTGTCAACTTACAAGAACCTCTCCCACTTCCAAATCTTAAATATTTCCAAGACCTTATGATTAACCAATTGCGGAATTAAAAAGTGTTTGAAAATAGGTGTATGCTTGTGTTTGTTTTTAAACTATTTATGTGCTTTAAGTTGATTTGCTTAAACTGATATAAAACATATATCAACAAATAAAGTAGCAAATGCAATGCAACAATAAGCAATCACACATAACAACAATATAATATGGAGTTCACCCTGATATCTTGGGCTACATCTCCTTGAGCTCTAATAAACTCGACTAGGCTCTTTGAGATTCTGGCTGAAATCTTTTACAGGCTCCATGCTCAACTCCATTGGTTCACACTGATCTGATGGGTTTAGAAATACCATCTTATCTCCCTGACTATCCATACTCTACAAACATATCTAGGCTTCTCTGGACTAGATTCCTTCAATCAGCGCTCTGAGAAATCTTGCTCTAGCTTACACAAACTCCCTTAGAATTCTCTCACTGTCTCTGGAATGCCTTCTTCTATCTTCAACACACTTTGGACACCAGCAATATTTGATCTCTTTGCTGTTCTTGGCTCTCGCTCTGGCTCTAGCTCTCCGACTCTGGCTCTGGCTCTGGCTCTGGTTCTATCTCTAGCTCTCTCTGAACTTCTTTTGGCCTCTGTGTGCCTTTGTAGTTCACTCGACCTCCAAACGACTCTTAGCAACCTTCCAGTGACCTCTTTCAGTCCTCCAGCTCCCTCAGCTCCCTTCTGCAATTGTGCACTCTGTGCCTTTGTACCACATCGGTTACAGTCCTCCATCATGGGAAACCTGATCATTTTTCCTTCCTCTGGACGTGACAGCCAAATAATGGAAATACACAGGAAAGTACACGCAAAACACATCATGGGCCTTTAGCTCGAACTTCAAATAATATAGAATCGAATCTATAAACCCATTGGGTCCTCCTTCTATGGGCATATCGCAATCGCTTAGGTGAGAGGTCAAAACCTCAATATATGGGAAATACAAAGAAAATCCGAATAAACTAGATTTCAAATTTTATGCATTCATGCTTATAATTCCCATCAAGTTTGCGCTTTATCAGCATATTGCAATTGCAAGTCGTAATGTGCATTGGCCCTGATATTAGGGGTTTACCAATCACCGATCTCCAATCAAATCTGGACCATTGATCTTGCTCCTCGATCAGACAGTCGATATCACATATCGCTATCGACATATCACATTGGTAACAACCCTTTGGTATCGGCGATTTGCCGATCTCCTAATTGCTGATTAAATCTAGACCGTTGATCTAACTCCTTAATTGGATCGTTGATATCACATATCACTATTGGCATATCGCATTGGTAACGTCCCGAGGGTTCTTTCCTTTGGTCATGCTAATCGCTGATCTACCAATCCGCAATCAGATCTTGACCGTTGATCTGCAACCTTTAATCTGACAAGTGATTGTCCATTTCAGGCGCATAACTTACACGTGGATTAACCACCCAAAAAAGCGGTTTCCTCTCTCCTCTGCTGTACCACACGTTAGTCAATGTATGGAATTGGGTGGAGCCCATCCAGTACCACTTTTTGCTTGAAGCTCGCCTGAAATACCATTTACTGCCCTTCTTCCAGAACTCAATAGGTTTAGTATATTTTCCATAAATGTTTCGGGTCCATCTGGCCGCTACTACCCACAAGCTTTATCCGAATTTCAATGCAAAAAGTGTTTTATAAAGGTTTAGCACTTAACAAAGTTTTTTAGCGCATACGACTAATATTAACCCTTCTGATGCGATTTTCCCATACAAGACCTTAAGCCCATTTTCATAAGATTTTGCCTCCTTTTCAAAGAACAAAGGCAAACTTCTTTTTGCGATAAATTCTTCATCCGGAGTCCATTTTAGCCCATTCAAATTGTAGTAGATTCAGAGTGAAAATATCTATGCAATGGGACTATTTCCAGGAGTAGCCCTTGACTTTGTTTTCCTCTGTTAGGAACACTTTAGACTTAGAAGTCTATTCTAGATCCATTTTGGATCAAGGATCTCGATTGATGAGATGTTAATCAGAAGAATCACAACGTTGCCTCATCAAGGAAAATACCCCATGGAAGAATTTGTGGGAAAAATAAGGACAAGGAGATGGCACAAATGATGAAGGAAAAATTCAGACTGTTGAAGAAGTCCTGAGGATATGATATCAATTCCATAGATGACCAATGAGTGCATTTCAATGCGCACATCTTGGTAGGTAAGATAATGAGGAAGTGTAGGGCCAATGAGGTACTTATAGTTGTAATGTATTTAGCTGCGCAGTGCAGTGCATGGGTCTAGTTTAATTAGGTTGCATATATTTTCAAGGGTATTTTAATAGATTTTAGGGAAGTCAAAATGGGGTTTTCTCTGAAAGGTTGTAAATAACCTTAAGCAGGATAAAGGATCATTATTGGGTAATAGGTAACCCTGTCGAGGCTATGGACACCTGCTGGCAGAAGAGGCTCTACCTGCGACAAAGGAGCATATTTAAAAAGACTGCTTTACATGGAAGACTTTATTTTATTTTTTATTTCAAAGACCAAGTAATGGCTGATGTAAATGTAAGGACAAGCTAAGGATACAAGTAATTAAAATAGAAAGGGGTTGAAACAAAATATCATTGACATTTTGAAGTATAATATGTTTTATCTTTCTATAATAAAGTTTAAGTTTTCTGAGAATTTTTTTTCTTTTCGGAAGTTTGAAAAACGTCAATAGAAGATCAGAGATAACTGGTTCTCCCAAGTGAATCGCCAATTGTTGTGGCCAGCAACACCCCCCCCTTGCTCATTTAAGTGTTGTCCAAAATACTAAATGAATGGGGACCCTTAGTTAAATTTTTAAGAAAAAAACAAGTTTTTCCTTTCTTTAAAATAAGGTTACCATCGTAAGCTTAGGAAAGGTCTTTGAATATTTTTAACACATAAGTCTACGATAAGGGAAATATCTTTAAAACTGCATGCAAAAAGATAGGAATGCCTTCATTCCTCTAATTGATCAGTATGCACAGACCCTCGTGTTAAGCATAACAATCGCTTCGCATGAAGTAATACATATAAGGAAAACTTCAAAATTTACCGATCTGCGACAACAGCGATCGCCAAGATCGCATATCGACCAAATGAACTGACAAGATTTGGCACATTAACTTCTGGACTGCGAATGTTGCAGATTGCTGCGTGGTGCAATCTGCGACTGCGATTTTGTTAGCACGGATTTCGCGAGTGGCGCGATCTTCGATGTTACGTTAGCAAATTCATATCACTTATCACGAATCCTTCGGACACGCATTTCAAGAAAGCACTTACCATAATCAGTGACTCAGATCATGCGCTAATGATAGTAATGAATTTAGTTGTCAGTTATTATGAAATGAGAGCGTGTTTTGTAAAGATTACTTCACGTAAAGTGGCATATTTGATATATCTGTTGCATTTAAAACTCTCCCATCACCTTTCTTAATCAGTCATTTCCACTTCACTCGTAATCTACAGGAACGAAGGGCTAAGACGATTCAAAGCCAAACACAGGAGCAAATGGGAAAGAAAAATAAAGCTCAAGGATCCGAGGTGAAGGAAAAGACGAAGGAGATGGCGCCTTTGTATACAGACACTTCCTGCAACAGAGACGTAGGGATTTCGACATGGGAAAGCATGTATAGGCTGCTGGAGGAAGAAAATCCTAGAGTAATGAAGGTTGATACTGTCGCGGGCTCACAACGCTCTTCCGAGGCTTCCTTAGAGGAGCTAGCATGTTCATTTCTTCACCGGATAGCAGCTAGGCCCAAAATTTTACCATATACAGATATGATCAAGTGGATAATTGACAATGCAGAGTTGAACAACAGACAATTCAAGGTTCAAGGACATGGGCTCATAGGATCACCGCCACGCAAGTTTTAAAGCTTATGTATCATCTTCTTGAACCGCAGACGACTTATAATGCACAATTTGTCAAGAAATTTGCAGCAGAGAACCCAAACCTAGCAGAGACCACTATAGATTGGTCCAGAAAAGAGGAGCCACTAAAAAAGGATAAAAACGGTATGTACAGCACTGGTTCCCTCACCTCTTTGTATTGTTTTGCTGCGGCCATGCTTTGCACACTATTTTGGATGCCGAATATAAATAAATTTTCGTCTGAATGGCTACCACTAATAGACGCTGCCACAAACGCCGATATTATGGATTGGACCAAGATCTTTTCTGATAATCTATACACGAATGTTATGAATTACCGGTCTAAAAGATCCTTGTCTCAAAGGGTCTATCCTCCTTTCTATCTGTCTCAGTATATTATGGATTCTATTTGTTATGTGTCTAAATTCCCCACTATGGGTTGGAAATGGAATACCCAGGACCCATTACCTATTCATGTTTATCATAAAATGTTATGGGATTCCCAGTTCGTCCCACACTTCTGTCAAATTTGTCACGGGCTTATCTTACCCCTATATAGAATAATGTATGATGAAGAACCCCCGAGGTGCTCACCCGAGGCGCAGATAGACATCATCCCCATTGCAAGATGGTTCGGGGAAGAATGGTTCACTTATATTAGAGCGTTTGGAAGCACTGTACCTCCACATGTCCTACCTCTATATATCCCCGATAAACGTTTGGCTCGGGAAATTGCCTATCAGACCTGATCAGAAGGCGGCCTGACCAAAGACCTAAAAGACAAGAAGAAGGCCATATGGCCTCAGTTTCCTATAGCTTGTGGGGCCTTCTCATTGTTCGATGTAGGACACCGCTTTCACCGAAGTGGAGAATGTGACGTGTCTACAATTATTTAAATTTCCAGCAAGGCCATTTGACCCAAATAATGTTGCCCAATATTTCACAACGAACGTCAAAATAAAAGTATTAGTCGGAAAGAAATATTTGTTTGATGATTTGTTTCAGATTAGAAGCTCACTCCAGGAAATTTTGCGGGAAGCTCGGTCGAAGTTGTCTCCAGATGACCTCTCAAAGATTCATGTTATACAGGGAAAGAAGGCTGGCAAATGTTCCTCTAGAGAAGCTGCGACTGCCTTCCAGAGAGCCAACTCCAAGCGTCAGCCTTAGTGGAAACTCTAGCACTTCCAAATCTAAATCTAACACTGCGCAAGGAGTGCCTGAACATTCTAAAGGGTCTGGAAGCGACCAGGGAAAAAGAGAAGAAACAGCTAAAGATACAGATCAGTCAAGTGCAATGTCGCAACAACAAGTTATCGCCTCACTGCCAAGAGACATCCCCCCTCCCGTCATTAAAGCGCCACTCGTCACAACAAAACTAGACAAAGAATGGGAAACTTTCGACGAGATGATCAATCTTGAAGGGAAAGCCCCAAGAACACCTGTGACCAATACACAGATAGCGCAAGAAGTGGTTTCGACCATAATTAGCAGTGTCACAGAAACATAGCACATTTCTATCGCTCCACCTTCTGAGCTTCTACTTAATGTAGAAGAAATTCCCCCACTGGATGTATTCTATAGTCCCCAACATAAGGCAGTTGTAAGGAGACAAAGGAAGAAAAGAAAACTAGAAAATACACTGTCACAAGATGCTAAACATTTGGATGTCTTATGGAAAGACCCCAACAATAACCCGACAGAAAATCTCACTAAGTTATCTCAGATCACAGGAGCATATGCTTCTGCAACTATTGACAAGGCATCAGAAGTTCAGCAACTGTTGAAAGAACAAGAAAATCAAATACAACTACTACAATGACAGTTACAACAAGCCAATGCTAGTATTGAAGCGCCCAAATAGCTTGAGAAGTTACAGGAAGACTTTCAGCAGATGTAGATAAGCTATCAAAGAAGTCTAGGTGAGAAAGGAAAGCAGTTGCAAATTTTACAAGAAATGCATAAAGACGAGCCTAAGCTTGCCGAATTTGTTTCATAATATATTGACTTAAATGAGCAACTTCTACAGCAACAGGAAGAGTTGGGACGTAAGATATCACAGTGGATTCACTATTGTGAGCTAAGCGATAAAATCACCAATCAAGTGGCAGACTTGCGAAGTGACTATGATCAGAGTGACAGACGAGTGACGGAATACTTAGCTTGGCAGGATGAAGAGGAAGGAAAAAGAGCAAGTGCACCCAGAATAAACGAGAGTCATAAAGAACTGCTCTTTAATAAATGGGATGATCAAATCAGGCAGGCGCAACAAGCAGCGGAGACAGCGACCATGCAAGCAAACATTCTTATCGACTGTGTAAATGAGAATTTACACAGGGCCAACTTAATCGCAGAGACCACCCCGGGGTACCTACCAAATAAACTACGACTGGAGGCAGAATGGAAGCAGAAGGCACAGGAAAAGGAAAAAGCGATCCAGGCATTGAACAGGTTAAATTGGGAGTGTTACTGGGCATACTTGGTCAAGCCACATAGTCAATGGATGACTGTGAAATGCATCATGAACACAACCGAAAAAGTAGTGCCAACTCTCATAGATTCTTTTTTCACAGCCCAGCTCAGCGCAGAAGTTGGCCAACTGACTCTTCTCAAGCCCATGATGAACACTTGCAGTTTTAAGGACCAAGTTCAGAAGTAGCCTTATTTTAGAAATTTGTTTTTTCTTTTTATTTAGATTAGAAAAAGGATGGTCATTTGAAAACCGCATCCTAAATTTTGTAAAGACATTATTATTACAATTAGGAAGTAGTATTTTAACCCTTCTCATGCATTTAGAGAAGGGTCCAGAAATTTGTCAAAAACTTGTCCTCGGAACATGCACTTCTGCACCCTCAGAGGAGGTTTTGATGAATGGATGGATCGAGATTTATTAATGTTTGCATTTGATGTCTGCTACTGATGTTGCACTTTTGTACTCTTAGTAGATGTTAGAGCAAGTAGAGATAAATCGTTTTTTCTTGAAGTTTATGAGTAGGACTAGTCATAAATGGTACTTTTATCTCTTGGCCATTTCTGCTTATATTCTTAAAGTGATT